>JAQNBH010000017.1:4052252-4249752 GCA_028752905.1 Cladorhizidae sp. MBARI D1340-BT2 | reverse complement strand
TGATGGGCAGTGTTACCTTAGTTACTGGTTCTTAAAAAAAAAACTTTGAGGGGGGGGGGGGTGTCATGGACAAAATTGAAGGGTTTTTATCAAACAACTTGGCCATGGGATTTGTCAGACCGGTGAAGTGAAATCCTTCGCTTGCCTTATCCATCAACTGTCAATGGCAGTGCCTAGGGGAAACTCTATTTCTGTTTTGGGGTCCATTGGTGGGCAATGTATAATAATAATAAATTTAAAAATAATAATAATAATAGTAGAAGTAATAGTAATAGTAATAATAGTAGAAGTAGTAGTAATAATAATAATAAAAATAGTATTAGTTGTTGTAGTAGCAAACAATAAAGAGGTCATGGGGAGGGACTTGTTTTGTTAGTAACTGTGTATATATGTTATATTATGGGAGGTCATGGAGGAGGGACTTGTTTTGTTAGTAACTGTGTATATGTTATATTATGGGAGGTCATGGGGAGGGGCTTGTTTTATTAGTAACTGTATATATGTTATATTATGGGAGGTCATGGGGAGGGACTTGTTTTGTTAGTAACTGTGTATATGTTATATTATGGGAGGTCATGGGGAAGGACTTGTTTTGTTAGTAACTGTGTATATGTTATATTATGGGAGGTCATGGGGAGGGACTTGTTTTGTTAGTAACTGTGTATATATGTTATATTATGGGAGGTCATGGAGAGGGACTTGTTTTGTTAGTAACTGTGTACATGTTATATTATGGGAGGTCATGGGGAGGGACTTGTTTTGTTAGTAACTGTGTATATGTTATAATTATTATGGGAGGTCATGGAGGGAGGGACTTGTTTTGTTAGTAACTGTGTACATGTTATATTATGGGAGGTCATGGGGAGGGACTTGTTTTGTTAGTAACGTGTATATGTTATATTATGGGAGGTCATGGAGGAGGGACTTGTTTTGTTAGTAACTGTATATATGTTATATTATGGGAGGTCATGGGGAGGGACTTGTTTTGTTAGTAACTGTGTATATGTTATATTATGGGAGGTCATGGGGAGGGACTTGTTTTGTTAGTAACTGTGTATATATGTTATATTATGGGAGGTCATGGAGAGGGACTTGTTTTGTTAGTAACTGTGTACATGTATATTATGGGAGGTCATGGGGAGGGACTTGTTTTGTTAGTAACTGTGTATATGTTATATTATGGGAGGTCATGGAGGGAGGGACTTGTTTTGTTAGTAACTGTGTACATGTTATATTATGGGAGGTCATGGGGAGGGACTTGTTTTGTTAGTAACTGTGTACATGTTATATTATGGGAGGTCATGGGGAGGGACTTGTTTTGTTAGTAACTGTGTATATATGTTATATTATGGGAGGTCATGGAGGGAGGGACTTGTTTTGTTAGTAACTGTGTATATATGTTATATTATGGGAAGTCATGAGGGAGGGACTTGTTTTGTTAGTAACTGTGTATATGTTATATTATGGGAGGTCATGGAGGGAGGGACTTGTTTTGTTAGTAACTGTGTACATGTTATATTATAGGAGGTCATGGGGAGGGACTTGTTTTGTTAGTAACTGTATATATGTTATTTTATGTGAGGTCATGGAGGGAGGGACTTGTTTTGTTAGTAACTGTGTACATGTTATATTATGGGAGGTCATGGGGAGGGACTTGTTTTGTTAGTAACTGTGTACATGTTATATTATGGGAGGTCATGGGGAGGGACTTGTTTTGTTAGTAACTGTATATATGTTATATTATGTGAGGTCATGGAGGGAGGGACTTGTTTTGTTAACTGTGTGTTTTGTTGTTATTATTGGCTTGCTTCTACTTTTTTTGTTAAGTGGTTTATTAATACCTTTTTTAAGTGTTGTAGAAATGAATAAACAGTACAAAGACAGGCTAAAATCATTCAGGAATGCCATATCTTTACCCAACGACTTGAAGTTACCAAAAAACATTCTCCAGGTAACTTAAAGAAGCACTTGCCCAACCATAAGAAGTCTGATACAGAGTACGCTAGCAAATCTTTTACCGAATTGCTAAGCGATTCGGTCAAGGTTACAAGTTTCCTAACTACACAATCAAGTTTCCAGCAAAGGATTGCAGCATTTAAGTATTTGAAGGAGACTTGGTAAGCAACTAAAAACTGTGGCTGAAGTATTTAGGTATGGTAACCTGGACACCAAACATAATTCAACTCTAAACTTGCTTCTCAACCTAAAACAGGATATAATGCATTATTCACTTTCACATTGTATCTTGTAAGCTGGTATGGGATATCACTTTGAAGAGGTGTTCAACTTCACTGCTTGGGCCAATCATTACTTGCTAATTAAATGTATATACACACACACACACACACACACACACACAGGTTGCATAATAGCAATAGCACTGCTCCATTTCTGCATTCATAACTCCAAGGATCATCAAGTCAGTGTTGTTCCACTGGTACATCCTCAAGGAATATTCTTTATTTTCTGCTAGTCATACTTACACAGCTGCCGAACAGACGACCGACGACTTATGATAATAACTTGGCCAACAAACCCATCTCATTAGCCAGGCTAGTCCAGCTCACCCCCCAGGATATCTATGAATGTCCAAAGCTGTTACCCACTGAGCACTCCTGGCCCCAGGATTATTAGGAGGGCAAGAGGTTCAAGTTTTGGATAACCACAGACAGATGATGCAAGGGATATTGCACATCCTCAACTGGCTCTCTCCAATAAACAACAACTACAACAAATTAACATGGAATGCAATCGCTCCCTCAATGATCAATTTATAATTAGTTTCTCAACATTACATATTCTAGCCTTCATTATTGTGCTTGATGAAAGCTAGACCATCTAGTCAAGACATGGAGACACAAATAGAGCATCTAGTCAAGACATGGAGACACAAATAGAGCATCTAGTCAAGACATGGAGACACAAATAGAGCATCTAGTCAAGACATGGAGACACAAATAGAGCATCTAGTCAAGACATGGAGACACAAATAGAGCATCTAGCCAAGACATGGAGACACAAATAGAGCATCTAGTCAAGACATGGAGACACAAATAGAGCATCTAGTCAAGACATGGAGACACAAATAGAGCATCTAGTCAAGACATGGAGACACAAATAGAGCATCTAGTCAAGACATGGAGACACAAATAGAGCATCTAGCCAAGACACGGAGAGACAAATAGAGCATCTAGTCAAGACATGGAGACACAAATAGAGCATCTAGTCAAGACATGGAGACACAAATAGAGCATCTAGTCAAGACATGGAGAGACAAATAGAGCATCTAGTCAAGACATGGAGGCACAAATAGAGCATCTAGTCAAGACATGGAGACACAAATAGAGCATCTAGCCAAGACATGGAGACACAAATAGAGCATCTAGCCAAGACATGGAGACACAAATAGAGCATCTAGTCAAGACATGGAGAGACAAATAGAGCATCTAGTCAAGACATGGAGACACAAATAGAGCATCTAGTCAAGACATGGAGACACAAATAGAGCATCTAGTCAAGACATGGAGACACAAATAGAGCATCTAGTCAAGACATGGAGAAACAAATAGAGCATCTAGTCAAGACATGGAGACACAAATAGAGCATCTAGTCAAGACATGGAGACACAAATAGAGCATCTAGTCAAGACATGGAGACACAAATAGAGCATCTAGTCAAGACATGGAGACACAAATAGAGCATCTAGTCAAGACATGGAGACACAAATAGAGCATCTAGTCAAGACATGGAGACACAAATAGAGCATCTAGTCAAGACATGGAGACACAAATAGAGCATCTAGTCAAGACATGGAGACACAAATAGAGCATCTAGTCAAGACATGGAGACACAAATAGAGCATCTAGTCAAGACATGGAGACACAAATAGAGCATCTAGTCAAGACATGGAGACACAAATAGAGCATCTAGTCAAGACATGGAGACACAAATAGAGCATCTAGTCAAGACATGGAGAGACAAATAGAGCATCTAGTCAAGACATGGAGACACCAATAGAGCATCTAGTCAAGACATGGAGACACCAATAGAGCATCTAGTCAAGACATGGAGACACAAATAGAGCATCTAGTCAAGACATGGAGACACAAATAGAGCATCTAGTCAAGACATGGAGACACAAATAGAGCATCTAGTCAAGACATGGAGACACAAATAGAGCATCTAGTCAAGACATGGAGACACAAATAGAGCATCTAGTCAAGACATGGAGACACAAATAGAGCATCTAGTCAAGACATGGAGACACAAATAGAGCATCTAGTCAAGACATGGAGACACAAATAGAGCATCTAGTCAAGACATGGAGACACAAATAGAGCATCTAGTCAAGACATGGAGACACAAATAGAGCATCTAGTCAAGACATGGAGACACAAATAGAGCATCTAGTCAAGACATGGAGACACAAATAGAGCATCTAGTCAAGACATGGAGACACAAATAGAGCATCTAGTCAAGACATGGAGACACAAATAGAGCATCTAGTCAAGACATGGAGACACAAATAGAGCATCTAGTCAAGACATGGAGACACAAATAGAGCATCTAGTCAAGACATGGAGACACAAATAGAGCATCTAGTCAAGACATGGAGACACAAATAGAGCATCTAGTCAAGACATGGAGACACAAATAGAGCATCTAGTCAAGACATGGAGACACAAATAGAGCATCTAGTCAAGACATGGAGACACAAATAGAGCATCTAGTCAAGACATGGAGACACAAATAGAGCATCTAGTCAAGACATGGAGACACCAATAGAGCATCTAGTCAAGACATGGAGACACCAATAGAGCATCTAGTCAAGACATGGAGACACAAATAGAGCATCTAGTCAAGACATGGAGACACAAATAGAGCATCTAGTCAAGACATGGAGACACAAATAGAGCATCTAGTCAAGACATGGAGAAACAAATAGAGCATCTAGTCAAGACATGGAGAGACAAATAGAGCATCTAGTCAAGACATGGAGACACAAATAGAGCATCTAGTCAAGACATGGAGACACAAATAGAGCATCTAGTCAAGACATGGAGAGACAAATAGAGCATCTAGTCAAGACATGGAGAGACAAATAGAGCATCTAGTCAAGACATGGAGAGACAAATAGAGCATCTAGTCAAGACATGGAGACACAAATAGAGCATCTAGTCAAGACATGGAGACACAAATAGAGCATCTAGTCAAGACATGGAGACACAAATAGAGCATCTAGTCAAGACATGGAGACACAAATAGAGCATCTAGTCAAGACATGGAGACACAAATAGAGCATCTAGTCAAGACATGGAGACACAAATAGAGCATCTAGTCAAGACATGGAGACACAAATAGAGCATCTAGTCAAGACATGGAGACACAAATAGAGCATCTAGTCAAGACATGGAGACACAAATAGAGCATCTAGTCAAGACATGGAGACACAAATAGAGCATCTAGTCAAGACATGGAGACACCAATAGAGCATCTAGTCAAGACATGGAGACACAAATAGAGCATCTAGTCAAGACATGGAGACACAAATAGAGCATCTAGTCAAGACATGGAGACACAAATAGAGCATCTAGTCAAGACATGGAGACACAAATAGAGCATCTAGTCAAGACATGGAGACACAAATAGAGCATCTAGTCAAGACATGGAGACACAAATAGAGCATCTAGTCAAGACATGGAGACACAAATAGAGCATCTAGTCAAGACATGGAGACACAAATAGAGCATCTAGTCAAGACATGGAGACACAAATAGAGCATCTAGTCAAGACATGGAGACACAAATAGAGTATCTAGCCAAGACATGGAGACACAAATTTTAAGTCTATCATTATTTTATTCTCTATGTCAACTGAGAGTTCGTTGAGAAAATGGAATGTTTCTCTCTAATAATTTCATCTGCAGAAACTTTTTCCTTGTATATGTGTGATGAATAAATAGAACTAAACCAGTAGAGCAAAATGGCAATTAAGGAGACTCCCTGGCTCAAAATTGGAACTATGGAAGAGTGTGAATCTCAAGAGCTACAGACTTACATATGCTTCAGTTAACCAGAAAATAGCTGGTAATAATAATAATAATAATAATAATAATAATAATAATAATAATAATAATAATAATAATAATAATAATAATAATAATAATAATAATAATAATAATAATAATAATACATGTAATAATAATAATAATAATAATAATAATAATAATAATAATAATAATAATAATAAAAATAATAATAATAATAATAATAATAATAGTAATAGTAATAGTAACAGTAACAGTAACAGTAACAATAACAATAACAAAAAACAAAACAAAAACAAAAACAATAACAACAACAACAAGAAGAACAATAGTAATAATAATAATAATAATAATAATAATAATAATAATAATAATAATAATAATAATAATAATAATAATAATAATAATAATAATAATAATAATAATAATAATAATAATAATAATAATAATAATAATAATAATAATAATAATATAAAACATCATTAGCTATTCAAATTTGAGCTATGAGCTATTACAACACAAAGCCATACCAAAAAATCAGCCAACACATAATAAGTAAAACTGCTTAGAACCAGTGCCCTCGCAATGAGGTCCCACACTTTTTCCATATTTCTGCTGTTGACCCAGAGACCACCTCCCCTTGTCCCCTTGCTTGAATCACCTCGGACAAACATGAAAAATAATTAAAGGACGACTCTTTATGAGCATAACTTTGGTCACCATGACGACACGACACTCCCCCCCCCCCCCCCCCCCCCCCCCACACACACACACACACGCAATTTTTATGTGAAGGCTTCGTGCACTTGCTCGATCCTGGAAAGTATGTTCCGTAGTTGTCACTGGACTCTACTTGGCTACAGGAACACCAGGGATCTCTGCTTTGATTCCTTTAAAAAAAAAAGTAGGCTCACCGATTCATGTAGAGCACTTACAGTGTAACTAGCTTACTATCACTTCGTTCGAGCACGATTTTGGGGGCACTGCGGTTGTTCTTAGATACTACCTAGACTTGGTTTGCTACACGTAGTTGGACATCTGTGAGACTGCTCTGGCAAACACACTTGTAGGGCATACACAATCACACCTAAACACTGGCTATAGGCATGAGTTACCCTCAACAACTGATACATAAGTGTCTAGCAAGTATTCACTGAGTATTAACTAGAAAGTAAAGCAGTCAACCCAACCACTGCCTCCCATATTGCCCTGACCAGCCATGCTCCAGCCAAAGGTGCCCCCTACCCTCACCTTGTTCAACACTCTCGCTGCTCTATCCAAAGCCATCACGACTAGTACAGTCACAGCCACTAGAATTACAAGCACTCTCTCTGGTAGCCACTGTCTATCCCATGAGTTTACATGTCTCACACCATTGACCAGCATTCTTCTCTACTATTAAATTTCCTGGCCATACATAGTAAGCTGTTAATTGTTTGATGACCTCGCTTATGTTTTCCAAGAAAGCAGATTTTATGTCTTTGGGAACCTTCTAGCTAGCTCATGTGGCCCTGCTCTTCACATAAGGCCCCTAGACTTCTTGAGTTCGATTGGACCATGTGGACCACCAGGTTCCTTCAGCAATGTACAGGCTTTGTGAACTATTAGTTGCAGCTGAGTCTTGGAGCCAACCAGCTTCAGTGGTTAGTTCTGCATGTCCACTACAAGTTCATGTAATGTGCTAATGTTCCTAAGCAGCTGCCTACAGTTTAAAAGACAGCCTCCAATTGTCAGGTTCCATGACTCTAATCCTAATCACTTACACTGCAAGTCACTAGTACAGTGATGCTCCAGAGACTTCATTAATTGTAGTGTAAGGATGCTTGCACAGGTTTACTCATGGGGCACTGGATTAATTGTGTGTAAGTGTAAGGATGCATGCACAGCTGGTTTACTCATGGGACACTGGATTAATTGTGTGCAAGTGTAAGGATGCATGCACAGGTTTACCTCATGGGGCACTGGATTAATTGTGTGCAAGTGTAAGGATGCATGCACAGCTGGTTTACTCATGGGACACTGGATTAATTGTGTGCAAGTGTAAGGATGCATGCACAGGTTTACCTCATGGGACACTGGATTAATTGTGTGCAAGTGTAAGGATGCATGCACAGCTGGCTTACCTCATGGGGCACTGGATTAATTGTGTGTAGTGTAAGGATGCATGCACAGCTGGTTTACTCATGGGGCACTGGATTAATTGTGTGTATGTGTAAGGATGCATGCACAGCTGGTTTACTCATGGGGCACTGGATTAATTGTGTGTAGTGTAAGGATGCATGCACAGCTGGTTTACTCATGGGGCACTGGATTAATTGTGTGCAAGTGTAAGGATGCATGCACAGCTGGTTTACTCATGGGGCACTGGATTAATTGTGTGTAGTGTAAGGATGCATGCACAGGTTTACCTCATGGGGCACTGGATTAATTGTGTGTATGTGTAAGGATGCATGCACAGGTTTACCTCATGGGGCACTGGATTAATTGTGTGCAAGTGTAAGGATGCATGCACAGCTGGCTTACCTCATGGGGCACTGGATTAATTGTGTGTAGTGTAAGGATGCATGCACAGCTGGTTTACTCATGGGGCACTGGATTAATTGTGTGTATGTGTAAGGATGCATGCACAGCTGGTTTACTCATGGGGCACTGGATTAATTGTGTGTAAGTGTAAGGATGCATGCACAGGTTTACCTCATGGGGCACTGGATTAATTGTGTGCAAGTGTAAGGATGCATGCACAGCTGGCTTACCTCATGGGGCACTGGAATGTTCGAATGACAATATTGTCCATTGGTGCTTGATAATTGAAAGGAGAGTGAGTTTCTTCAGATGCAGGGGGCCCAGCCACTTCCGCACCCCTGACAGGGAAACCACCAGGAGTGTAGGCGTGGCTTCTAGAGGTACTGGCCACCACAGATTTTGAGACCGCACTGAGAGAGGCAATAACATTCCTTTCTGTCTCGTTGGCCTGCAGGAATATTACATCAATCATTGGTGCATTTCATACCCCTCGACCTACCTCCCCTCTTCCTTCCATCATCCTCTCCACTATCCCTCCCCTTTCCCTCCTCCCATCCCCTCCCCCTTCCCCCCACCCCACCCTATTCTTCCCTTTTCTCTTGTACTCTAAGTACTTAGGATTCTCTCACTGGCGTAGTGACCAGCTATGGGGGAGTTATGGGCCATTCTCAAAACTCGGCTTCTGGCTACTTTAGGCACCACGATTAAATCTTTTCCCAAGGTATTATATGGTTTTCTCATTAATATTCCTTTGTGCCAAAAGTAAGGTTCTTTATCAACACCTAATAAGGAAACAATGCCTAATAATATATGCCTCGGCTCCCCTCTTCCTCTCCCACCCCATGAGCGCACCTTCCACCTCTCCTCAACAACATCCACCCTTCCCCACCTGCTTCTCTGGCCATTCTTTCCCTGCCATTCCCTTCCATATATACCCCTTGCACTCACCCCCTGAAGGACTGGCCTTAGATTACCAGATATAAGGTTAACTGGAAAACTACAAGAAACAATGGAGAGTTCCAGCAAATGACCCCAGCTAGTTATCTGATGACCCTGGCAAGTTATTTCTGTCTGGGAGAAGGTTCAATGATTACGTGGGAAATCCTGGGGTCAACTATGGATGCCCCAAGTTCAAAGTTCTAGCCTATCTAATCCTAACCTTAGTACTAGCCCAAATCAGAGCCCTAGTCAGAACCCCAGGTCCATAGTAGCCCAGATCATAGCACTAGTCATTGCACTAGTCCTAGCCCAAGTCAGAGCCCTAGTCAGAGCGCAGGTCATAGTCCTAGTTATTGCCCTAGTCCTAGCCCTAGTCAGAGCCCTAGTCAAAGCACAGGTCATAGTCCTAGTCATTGTCCCAGGTCCATAGTAGCCCAGATCATAGCACTAGTCATTGCCCTAGTCCTAGCCCAAGTGAGAGCCCTAGTCAAAGCACAGGTCATAGTCCTAGTCATTGCCCTAGTCCTAGTCCTAGTCATTGCCCCAGTCCCAGGCCAAGTCAGAGCCTTAGTCAGAGCGCAGGTCATAGCCATAGTCATTGCCCCAGTCCCAGGCCAAGTCATTGCCCCAGTCCCAGGCCAAGTCAGAGCCTTAGTCAGAGCGCAGGTCATAGCCATAGTCATTGCCCCAGTCCCAGGCCAAGTCAGAGCCTTAGTCAGAGCGCAGGTCATAGCCATAGTCATTGCCCCAGTCCCAGGCCAAGTCAGAGCCCTAGTCAGAGCCCAGGTCATAGTTATTGCCCTAGTCCTTCACTGCCCTAGCCCAGATCATAGTCCTAGCTCTAGTCCTATCCCAAGCCCTATTTCTAGTCCGTCATTGCCCTGGTCCTAGCCCTAGCCCTTGTCCTAGCCCTAGCCCCATACCTAGTGCACACCAAAGCTCTAGTCCTAGCCCTAGCCCTAGTCCTAGCCCTAGCCCTAGCCCCATACCTAGTGCACACCCAAGCTCTAGTCCTAGTCCTAGCCCTAGCCCCATACCTAGTGCACACCAAAGCTCTAGCCCTAGCCCTAGCCCCATACCTAGTGCACACCAAAGCTCTAGCCCTAGCCCTAGCCCTAGTCCCATACCTAGTGCACACCAAAGCTCTAGCCCTAGTCCAAGTCAGAGCCCTAGCCCCATACCTAGTGCACACCAAAGCTCTAGCCCTAGCCCTAGCCCTAGTCCCATACCTAGTGCACACCAAAGCTCTAGCCCTAGCCCTAGCCCTAGTCCCATACCTAGTGCACACCAAAGCTCTAGCCCTAGTCCAAGTCAGAGCCCTAACTATAGAAAGAACTTTAAACTTGGGCCATCCATATTCATCCTGGGATTGTGCATGACAACTCCAGACGTGATGATCCAAATAGGTAAGTACAGAGAGATTCCTTGCGGGCATAGCCTCCACATATTGTAACAGGAGAGTTAGTTACATACATCATCCAGGGCACCAACAAAAAAAAAATCAAAAAAAACTTCTGCGTATGATCTAAAATTGATCGACCATATGTGCATTTTTTCTTATGGCAACAACATTCATGAAATGAATACCATTATAAACATCCATGAATATTTTTTATGTTGTTAGGACAGAAAACAATCATCAAGGGTGACATTACCACAACCAGTGTGATTAAACTTGGGTATCGTTGTGGCATACGTGATCACTTTCGTATAGTCTGTAGTCCAACGATGGGAAACTGAAGATGAAATCTACTTGTCCACACTGCAATCTGTACATCTGTCGCTTTGAATAAGTGGCTCAGAATAGCACAAACAAATTCTGATATGAACAGTTTTGCATGTCTGCACGGTCAGAGAAGATGGTATTTCTATGCCAGTTTCCTATCAATTTTCTAGCTTGTATCTAGCTAGCTATAGTTACCTGGCCTTAGTGTACAGGTATTCAACTCAGCTATTGAGCTACCAGGCATTAGTGAACAGGTCTTCAGCTTAGCTATTGAGCTACCAGGCATTAGTGAACAGGTCTTCAGCTTAGCTATTGAGCTACCAGGCATTAGTGAGAACAGGTCTTCAGCTTAGCTATTGAGACCAGGCATTAGTGAACAGGTCTTCAGCTTAGCTATTGAGCTACCAGGCATTAGTGAACAGGTCTTCAGCTTAGCTATTGAGCTACCAGGCATTAGTGAACAGGTCTTCAGCTTAGCTATTGAGTTACCAGGCATTAGTGAACAGGTCCTCAGCTTAGCTATTGAGCTACCAGGCATTAGTGAACAGGTCTTCAGCTTAGCTATTGAGCTACCAGGCATTAGTGAACAGGTCTTCAGCTTAGCTATTGAGCTACCAGGCATTAGTGAACAGGTCTTCAGCTTGGCTATTGAGCTACCAGGCATTAGTGAACAGGTCTTCAGCTTAGCTATTGAGCTACCAGGCATTAGTGAACAGGTCTTCAGCTTAGCTATTGAGCTACCAGGCATTAGTGAACAGGTCTTCAACTTAGCTATTGAGCTACCAGGCATTAGTGAACAGGTCTTCAGCTTGGCTATTGAGCTACCAGGCATTAGTGAAGAGGTCTTCAGCTTGGCTATTGAGCTACCAGGCATTAGTGAACAGGTCTTCAGCTTGGCTATTGCTCAGTATGCACAAGAATTTAGCTTGAGCTGCTAACTACATGCTAGTCTTGCAAGTCCCAGTTGTTTCCCTCAAAATGGCTGGGCCAAACACTCGGTAGCAAGGTAGCAAGGACAAACATTCTAGCTTAATGTAGCCACGTGTAGTTATTGTGGGCAAGCATTCCAAGGCTAGCTAACTGTGAAGAAGAAGAGCATCTCTTTCTCTCCTTGAAAGCAAAATGAGCCAGCAATGATTATGCAGAAGGATTACAGCTGTTACTATTGTGTTGGCATCGTGATGGGGCAGCGTTCTCCTACCATGTCCCACTAGCACTCAACGCACTCCCTTCAGCAACCTCAGTCTTATGACAGCAGATATGCATCCTATTACAATAAGGACAGCAACAACCCAATTACCCACCATGGGGCTTGGCAAACAGGAATCATTCATCATGACAGTCCATTTATGCATAGTCAACATTTATGCATAGTCACCACACCACATTAGAGGTGTGGACCCACTTTGATGACAATTTTCTTTTGGGTTGTGTAAACGCACTTTTTCTGGATCCTAACCAGTCCCAGGGGGCCACATGCACTTGCAGTGGGATCTGGATCCTAACCAGTCCCAGGGAGCCACATGCAGTAGGATCTGGATCCTAACCAGTCCCAGGGGGCCACATGCAGTAGGATCTGGATCCTAACCAGTCCCAGGGAGCCACATGCAGTAGGATCTGGATCCTAACCAGTCCCAGGGAGCTACAGTAGGATCTGGATCCTAACCAGTCCCAGGGAGCTACAGTAGGATCTGGATCCTAACCAGTCCCAGGGAGCCACATGCACTTGCAGTAGGATCTGGATCCTAACCAGTCCCAGGGAGCTACATGCACTTGCAGTAGGATCTGGATCCTAACCAGTCCCAGGGAGCCACATGCACTTGCAGTAGGATCTGGATCCTAACCAGTCCCAGGGAGCCACATGCACTTGCAGTAGGATCTGGATCCTAACCAGTCCCAGGGAGCCACATGCACTTGCAGTAGGATCTGGATCCTAACCAGTCCCAGGGAGCCACATGCACTTGCAGTAGGATCTGGATCCTAACCAGTCCCAGGGAGCCACATGCACTTGCAGTAGGATCTGGATCCTAACCAGTCCCAGGGAGCCACATGCACTTGCAGTAGGATCTGGATCCTAACCAGTCCCAGGGAGCCACATGCACTTGCAGTAGGATCTGGATCCTAACCAGTCCCAGGGAGCCACATGCACTTGCAGTAGGATCTGGATCCTAACCAGTCCCAGGGAGCCACATGCAGTAGGATCTGGATCCTAACCAGTCCCAGGGGGCCACATGCAGTAGGATCTGGATCCTAACCAGTTCCAGGGAGCCACATGTACTTGCAGTAGGATCTGGATCCTAACCAGTCCCAGGGGATCTGGATCCTAACCAGTCCCAGGGGGCCACATGCAGTAGGATCTGGATCCTAACCAGTCCCAGGGAGCCACATGCACTTGCAGTAGGATCTGGATCCTAACCAGTCCCAGGGGGCCACATGCAGTAGGATCTGGATCCTAACCAGTCCCAGGGGATCTGGATCCTAACCAGTCCCAGGGAGCTACATGCACTTGCAGTAGGATCTGGATCCTAACCAGTCCCAGGGGGCCACATGCAGTAGGATCTGGATCCTAACCAGTCCCAGGGGATCTGGATCCTAACCAGTCCCAGGGAGCTACATGCACTTGCAGTAGGATCTGGATCCTAACCAGTCCCAGGGAGCCACATGCACATGCAGTAGGATCTGGATCCTAACCAGTCCCAGGGAGCCACATGTAGTAGGATCTGGATCCTAACCAGTCCCAGGGGATCTGGATCCTAACCAGTCTAGGGAGCCACATGTAGTAGGATCTGGATCCTAACCAGTCCCAGGGGATCTGGATCCTAACCAGTCCCAGGGGATCTGGATCCTAACCAGTCTAGGGAGCCACATGTAGTAGGATCTGACTTACCTTGTAGGGTTCACAGACCTCAAACTTATTTTGACGTTATCTTTTGATTTTGAAGAAGCCACACACATTTTGGTCACTCTGTTTTCCCACAGAACATATCCAATTAGTGCAAGCTGCATTTCTACAGCTGCATAAAGTTTGCAGTGGTGGGACTGAAAGCTTACAATGCTAAGTCCTGACAAGGGGCCATGAGAGTCAGAAGTGTTGACGGTTGACTGGGAGGGCCATTTAACTACCTTGCTATGACTTTTGTGCATTAATTCCTGTAAGTGTGTGAACGTGTGTCATAACGTGTGTCATAATTCCTTGAATGGTTACCGTGGATACAAAACAACAACAACTCGTGTGTCCTAATGGAGCAAACACTAAATGACGTGAACACAACTGGAGGGTGTACACAATCAATCTCTCATGCCTTGGACTGGCTTGGACTTGGCACGCGCTTGCATATTTAGCCAGCTGCCGCATGCCAGCGCATCCTCTCCTCCGTGATTAGAGTAGCTATCACGATGATTGGTCAGTGTGAGATCTTCTAAATCATATAGCACTACTGGGAAGACACACTCTTCTAGAACATTATTCCACCCCTCTGGCATAGTATCCACCCTCTGGCACTTAGTGTCCACTCTCTGGCACTTAGTGTCCACCACTCTAGCACTTACTGTCCACCCTCTGGCACTTACATATAGTGTCCACCCCAGGCACTTTATATCCACCCTTTGGCACTTACTGTCCACCCTCTGGCACTTACTGTCCACCCTCTGGCACTTACATATCATCCACACACCCTGGCACTTAGTGTCCACCCCCTGGCACTTAGTGTCCACCCCCTGGCACTTAGTGTCCACCCCCTGGCACTTAGTGTCCACCCCCTGGCACTTAGTGTCCACCCCCTGGCACTTAGTGTCCACCCCCTGGCACTTAGTGTCCACCCCCTGGCACTTAGTGTCCACCCCCTGGCACTTAGTGTCCACCCCCTGGCACTTAGTGTCCACCCCCTGGCACTTAGTGTCCACCCTCTGGCACTTAGTGTCCACCCCCTGGCACTTAGTGTCCACCCCCTGGCACTTAGTGTCCACCCTCTGGCACTTGGGCCCTTCCTCTGCATTTCAAGCTCAGTTTTCACTAGTGTAAAGCTCCAGTACTAAGGTAGTGTGGGAGGAGCTCGTTGGTGTTGAACTTGTGCACTCAACCTTAGCCATGCCCATTTCTCAATTAGCTGCTGAGCTAATTCTTCGCTAACAGTCAGTTCATTCCCCATCAACCAACCAGTGCCACTAAAAGAAAAAACTACTAAACTCATCACTCTCAGTTATGCTGAGCTCATTTTCCAGCAACCAGCTAGTAATTTCTTTACTAAAGGGGGGGAAAATCCATCTTGCTAACTATTGCTGAATGGTGTTGCTAGATTACGGTTGTATACTCTAGACACTGGGGTCTGGGACATAGAGACCCTCCTCCACTTAGTAGAGCCCACATATCCGGGGCCTCTAAATAACTCAAGTCCCCCAAGTCTCAGCGTCCAGCTGTTATTTATTTAGCTCATTCTCAAATGCCTGCACGAAAAGATGGAGTACAGTGAAAATAAGGGCTTGAAGTTACAAAGTTTGCCAGTCCTCATCCACTCTGAACTTCTCGGAACAACCAGATTGTTCTGTTGATTTCTAGTTATTCTTCATCACCATCGAGGTCAGAGAAAGGGTTGCTAAGATTTCTCTAGCTCAGAAGTAAACGTAGGCCGTGCAATTTCTGCTGCTGCTTCATATCCCCCACAGCTCGAAAGGATCCTAGCAACCCTTTATTCGACCTCGACGACAACAAGAAAGAAGGCGTGAACAGGAATGTTTTAGATGTGAATATCTCGAATGGTTACCATCCTTCAATAGTATTGGCCGTGAATGTTGGCTACTTTAGAAAGTCCAGAAGATCTCGTGTTCGCAGTACGCAGTCAAGGTCAGAGATCATCGAAATCATTCAAGGTCTGTGGGATCTCAATGGCAACAGAGAGAAAGAGGTGGCAGCACTCACTTCTCCCACCTCCCACCCCATCTCCCACCCGACCGCAGTGACCGCACCCAACCCTCCTCCTCACCCTCCCCCACTTCCCCGTTTCACCACCACTATCTTCTCTTCCCACTCTTCCCTCCTCCCCCATCCTCCACCCACCCCTCTCCTTCTAGTTTCCACCATCCTCTCCTCCCAACCCTCCCCTCCCCACTCCCCTCCCTACCCTCCGCTTCCTCAACCCTCCCTTTCCTACTCTTGCTTGCACACCACCCCTCCACCACCCCCTTCTCCACCTTCCCCTCCTCACCTTCCATGCCCGCACGATGAGGTAGCCACAGATGGCTCCGTCGTACATCACTTCCAGACGCAGCACTCGCTCCACAGACATGAGCAGCTCCATGACCTGGCACTGCACCTGGCCGATGGCGTTCATCTTGTGCTCCTTCTGATTGTACACGTCAAACACCTCAAACTTGATACAGGTTGCCATGGAGACAGATCCCACGTAAAATACAACTGTGGTGAAGAACCGTGGGTCGCAGTTGTGCTGAGAGGAACAATGAACAAAAGTATTCCCACTCAAACACTTCAAGGAAATAGGCTGTATGTGTATGGCCCACTTAGTTTTGCACTGCTGTCATGCCCAAGTTCCTACTGTGCTTAGGCTTAGAGCAAATGTAGGGCATTTTGTTATGGAATTCATGACCTTGCTGAGGGCTAGGGCTAGAGCTATGCCCTAGTGCAGGGATTCTCAGCCAGGGGTAAATCTACCCCCTGGGCTGGGGGTAAAAAATGACATGGCATGGGGTAAATAATTGCCGTAACTGATAATTGAATAAGGAAAAGGGAACATAAGGCTTATAGACCTCTAAGCAGGTTGGTGTATAGAACTTACCTGAGGTTACTATTTCTTCTTATTATTATTATTCACACTAATTGCTTTTGGTCTGTGATTGTTTTCATTGTTTTACTACTATATATGTCTGGGAAAGTTTTCATTGCTATTCAGCATAATGTCCCTTATCCATAATGATTACAAACCAACATTTCTGCTATATAGCTCATTATAGCTCAGAGAAAATAGCCTAGCTCACAATAGCTCAATAGTTCAGCTGCTGGAGATCAGAGAACAACATATGAACTATGGCTACTAGGTCTATTCAACTAATATACTACCTTTGACCTTTGTCTCAGGTAGTATATGTCTCAGGTAGTATATTAGTTGAATAGACCTAGTAGCCATAGTTTACATATTACATAATTATTTCTTTTCAGATTTTGCCATGTCCAAGAAACGTACATACCTGGATTCATATGTACAATATGGCTTTGACTTGGTTGTTGTGGATGGTGTGGAGAAGCTTCAGTGTCTGCTGTGCTCAAAAGTTCTTGGAAATGGGTCACTGAAACCTTCAATACTGAAACAGCATCTGGAAGCTACACATCCTGCCCATGCATCTAATGACTGTGCTAAATTTGAGGTAAAGAGAGCTAGGTTTAGGGCTGCAAGAACACTGCATACACTTGGCTTCGTATCTAAGAAGAAACCAATGCTTGCAGCTTCCTATCATGTAGCGCAGCGAATAGCAAAGGCAATGAAACCTCATGATATTGCCGAGAAGCTGATTAAACCTTGTGCCTTAGACATGGTTGAACATGTATGTGGGAAAGAAGCAAAACAGAAGATTCAAGACATTCCCCTTTCTAATGACACAATTCATCGACATATTATTGAAATGTCTCAAGATATTTGTCAAGTTATTGAACAGATCAAATCTAGCCCAGCAAAAGTTTCTTTGCAACTTGATGAATCCTGTGATGTTGAAAATTTGTCACAACTTCTTGTTTTTATCCATTACATATGTGGAAAAGAACTGAAGAATGAATTTCTCTTCTGTGAACATCTCCAACAAACCACAAAGGCTACTGATATAATGCAGAAAACACAAGACTTCTTTGAAAGACACATGGGACATTGTTGGTTCAATCTGTACTGATGGAGCCCCAGCCATGATGGGAGTGAGATCAGGCTTCACTGCACTTGTGAAGCAAAAAGCACCCAAAGTGATAATAATACATTATGTTCTTCACAGACATGCATTGGCTGCAAAAATGCTTCCTGAAAATCTGAAAAAGGTTTTGCGGAAAGTTGTCGAGGCTGTTAATTTCATTCGTGCCCGAGCACTGAATCACCGTTTGTTCAAAGCTTTTTGTGATGAGATGGTTTCTGAGCATTCAACTCTTTTGCTTCATACTGAGGTGAGGTGGCTTTCACGTGGACTTATTCCTAATCGTGTGTTTGAGCTCTGTACTGAGGTAGAGATTTTTCTTCGTGATCAGGATTCAAAGCTTTGTGAAAACTTTGCTGATCCCAAGTTCATCGCCTGTTTAGGGTACCTCTCAGACAGATATATTTACCCATCTTAACCAAGTCAACAAACAACTCCAGGGAACATCAGTAACCATTGTTGAAGCAAGTGAAAAGATGACAGCATTGCAGACAAAGCTGGACTTGTGGGCACGAAGAGTTCATCAAAGTAACTTGGCAAATTTTCCAAACTTGGATGAGTGAAAGACCTCGTGTGTTACCTGAGATAAATGAAGACATCACAGATCATTCGAAAATCTCGAAGGAAAACTTCACTGGCTACTTTTCAAAAGACATGATTCCTACAGAGAGATGGATAATAAGATCTTTTACCACTGAACTGTCAGAAATGAAAAGATGACGACCCAGCAAAAGATGAGCTGATTGATCTTCAATCCTCTGTTAATCTTAGAGAAGAATTTGAAAAGGTTGGTGTTGATTTTTGGATAAAACTCACAGATTCTCATTCCCACTTCTTACTCAGCGTGCCTTCCAAGTGCTTCTTCCTTTTGTCACTACATACTTATATGAATCAGGGTTCTCAACTTTAGTATCAATGAAGACAAAGGCCAGGAATACCATGAAAATCTAGGACGATATGAGAGTAGCGCTGTCATCAACAGCTCCTGAATAAATAAACTGGTTGACTCAATGAATCAGAAGTGTTCCCACTGATATGCTTCTGGTGTTTCTGTTTCATTTTTTTTTTAGTGATACGAATGGACTATATAACTTTATCAAAGTATATTACTATATTTTATGCAAAACCTAGACAATAAATGTGTTTTCTTATCTTCTTACTTTTCTCTGCCTTTATGATGGCTATAATTATATGCATTTTTTGTATGGGAGTAAGGGGGTAAATGTCGAAATACATCAGGCTGAGGGGGTTAATGATGGAGGAACGGTTGAGAATCCCTGCCCTAGTGTATGGATAGTACTGAGGGCTAGAGCTGTGCCCTAGTGGACAGTTATGGACAGTACTGAGGGCTAGAGCTGTGCCCTAATATGGACAGTGCTGAAGATTAGAGCTATGTTCTAGTATGGACAATGTTCTAGTATGGACAGTGCGGAGGGCTAAGCTATGCCCTAATATGGACAGTGCTGAGGTCTAGAGCTATGCCCTAATATGGACAGTGAAGATTAGAGCTATGTTCTAGTATGGACAGTGCGGAGGGCTAAGCTATGCCCTAATATGGACAGTGCTGAGGTCTAGAGCTATGCCCTAATATGGACAGTGAAGATTAGAGCTATGTCCTAGTGGACAGTGCTGGGGGCTAGGACTATAGCAGAAGTTACATAAAGTGCATGCACATCAGGGTTTCAGTTAGGGGGGGGGCTGCCCCCCCCCTTGGAAATTGTATTATTAAAATTCATTAGAAACTTTGTCACATCTTTAACCATCATGCGCCCCCTTAAAAGATTCCTCCAGTCGCCCGCCCCCTGGAAAATTTTCTAAATGAAACTCTGCACATCCATTGCGCTCAAATTGACAACCTCACTCAGCTTTGAGTACAGTATGTGCACTATATAGTTGGGCAGTAGGCATACTATAACACACTGCAAGCATACTATAACACACTGCAAGCATACTATAACACACTGCAAGCATACTATAACACACTGCAAGCATACTATAACACACTGCAAGCATACTATAACACACTGCAAGCATACTATAACACACTGCAAGCATACTATAACACACTGCAAGCATACTATAACACACTGCAAGCATACTATAACACACTGCAAGCATACTATAACACACTGCAAGCATACTATAACACACTGCAAGCATACTATAACACACTGCAAGCATACTATAGCACACTGCAAGCATACTATAACACACTGCAAGCATACTATAACACACTGCAAGCATACTATAACACACTGCAAGCATACTATAACACACTGCAAGCATACTATAACACACTGCAAGCATACTATAACACACTGCAAGCATACTATAACACACTGCAAGCATACTATAACACACTGCAAGCATACTATAACACACTGCAAGCATACTATAACACACTGCAAGCATACTATAACACACTGCAAGCATACTATAACACACTGCAAGCATACTATAACACTGCAAGCATTTTTGTATACATAATATATATATAAATATATATCATACCATCAAGTAGCGTCTCGCGTTTTGATTGGATAATTACTGTGGGTAGATATCTCCCGTATCCAACCCTCTGCACGTACCTACACATGTGTCTGGTTGTCATGTAATCGTGTGGTGCTTGGTCTGGCATAATTGATTGCTATGTGTCTGACCTGTTTCTGTTTCACTTGGGGATGATACATTCTTGTTTATGGTGAGATATGGATCATCTCTAGTCGAGGAGCTCACATGCACCTCGCCATGTGCTCACTAGAAATAATCTGTAGTTACTAATAATACACTACATCTAATGCATCTAAGTATGTACACCATGAAGTGCACAGTCACGAGTTACTCACTAGAAATAATCTGTAGTTACTAATAATACACTACATCTAATGCATCTAAGTATGTACACCATGAAGTGCACAGTCAGCACTATAGTATGTACACCATGAAGTGCACAGTCAGCACATGTGTACCTCCTCACCTTGGAAACCCGGACAGCTGGGAGGGAGGGACTGCTACGTGCAATGGGTACATACTTATGCTGTGAAACTGGCAGCAACGCCGATTATAAATGACGCACACGCCGCAGAATTTCACACTCTCATGATCATTTGTGCTGCAAGCTTATGGACATGTAGGTCAAGGTGCAGCACGTCCACCTAGCGTGCCTCTGCCTCAGCTACCGCTCTTGACTCACAAGGTTCAGAAAGACTTCCATGCCGTCGACTTCATCTTCATCCAGCAGCAAACAGACCTTCTCCGCTATTCTTCCTTTCGCCTCTTCTCGGCCTCGCGTAAGGTTTCAATGACTTCTATATATGTACACCGGGTGTTGTTACATATCTGTACCGAGACTAATCCTATGTCTATGAAAACAGTCCAGTGGATGCTAGCTCTCTACTAAGTACTTCATAGTGTATATAAAGTGCAAGCAGAGTCTATGGAAACAATGGAGCCTGCAAATGAACACAAGCTTCATGTCTTTCTAGTGTATTTCCAATTTTCATGAGCAGCTATTCATCCCACTATGTAGTTGACATGCGGACTTGATGTACAGAGAAGGAGGAATATGCTGTAAGTACTGCACTCCCTAACGCCTAACGTGACAGTAAGAGCAGAATGGCAGAGATGACTGTCACACAACCATCACTGCTAGTGTGCAGGACTGTGCTGACAGAGTGAGTGGGAGTTAGTTACTACCTCGATGACTTCTGTCTGAGCGTATCTCATCCAGTAGTCTTGTGGCGGAGTCATGCAGCTGGTGACAATGAGAGCACTGGGAACGCCATTGTTAATGTTTCCCACCAAAGAACTACATGCTAAAACAGGCAGACATACATGTGTGGTGGAAGGGGGAAGAGAGAAGGGAGGGAGGATAGGAGAAGGGTGGGGGAGAAGAAGGGAGGAGAGGAAGGGAGATGAGAGGGAGGGAGAGAGGAGAGGGAGGAGAGGGGAGAGGGGAGAGGGGATAGGAGGAGAGGGGAGAGGGAGGAGAGGGAGGAGAGGGGGGGAAAGGACAAGGAGGAAGGGAGGGGAGGGGAGAGGAGGGAGAGGGGATGGGAGAGGGAGGAAGGAGAGAGGAGGGAGAGGGGATGAAGAGGAGACACATATGAAGGACAGAGAAGAGAAAGTGAATGAAAAGAGCGGGAAAAGGAGGGACAGATGTAATAGTTTGAAGGTCAATCCATCATGACTTACCCAGAGAGAGTTCGAAAGCAGGCTCTCCGTCATATGCAGGTGCTGACGCTGCATCAAGCAGAAGCACATCACACTACACACACACCACACGTCCTGCACACATGCACACGCCTACCTACCTGGTACCGCAGACATATTCTGGAGTAGAAGAATTAACACCACCGGACAACAAGGAGATAAGTCACAGCAATGAATTAATTAATACCAACTGCAACCCTGCATACCTTGATCGGAAGTGCTCCTAAAGGGTGGTCTTCGTCGAGGGGGTCCTGGCCAGTCAAGTGAATCAGCTGCCCACGAAGATCGCTGAAGGCCATCCGCAAGTGCTCATACCTGTGCAGGTGTACATACATGGGACGTTGTCGAGTGAATGAGGGCTTGACCTGTGGGTGGATGCTTGACCTATGGGTGGGTGCTTGACCTGTGGGTGGGTGCTTGACCTGTGGGTGGGCGCTTGACCTGTGGGTGGGTGCTTGACTTGTGGGTGGGTGTTTGACCTGTGGGTGGGTGCTTGACCTGTGGATGAGTCTTGTGGGTGGGCACTTGACCTGTGGTGGGTGGTGTTTGACCTGTGGGTGGGCACTTGACCTGTGGGTGGGCACTTAACCTGTGGGTGGGTGCTTGACCTGTGGGTGGGTGCTTGACCTGTGGGTGGGTGTTTGACCTGTGGGTGGGTGCTTGACCTGTGGGTGGGTGCTTGACCTGTGGGTGGATGCTTGACCTGTGGGTGGGTGCTTGACCTATGGGTGGGTGCTTGACCTGTGGGTGGGTGTTTGACCTGTGGGTGGGTGACTGACCTGTGGGTGGGTGTTTGACCTGTGGGTGGGTGCTTGACCTGTGGGTGGGTGCTTGACCTGCGGGTGGGCGCTTGAACTGTGGGTGGGCATTTGACCTGTGGGTGGGCGCTTGACCTGTGGGTGGGTTTTTGACCTGTGGGTGGGTGCTTGACCTGTGAGTGGGTGTTTGACCTGTGGGTGGGTGTTTGACCTGTGGGTGGGCGCTTGACCTGTGGGTGGGTGCTTGACCTGTGGGTGGGCGCTTGACCTGTGGGTGGGTGCTTGACCTGTGGGTGGTGTTTGACCTGTGAGTAGGTGTTTGACCTGTGGGTGGTGTTTGACCTGTGAGTCGGCACTTTGACCTGTGGGTGGGTGCTTGACCTGTGGGTGGGTGTTTGACCTGTTGGTGGGTGCTTGACCTGTGGGTGGGTGTTTGACCTGTGGGTTGGTGTTTGACCTTGGGCGCTTGACCTGTGGGTGGGCGCTTGACCTGTGGGTGGGTGTTTGACCTGTGGGTGGGTGCTTGACCTGTGAGTGGGTGTTTGACCTGTGTGTGGGTGTTTGACCTATGGGTGGGCGCTTGACCTGTGAGTGGCTGTTTGACCTGTGGGTGGGTGTTTGACTTGTGGGTGGGCACTTGACCTGTGGGTGGGCGCTTGACCTGTGGGTGGGTGCTTGACCTGTGGGTGGGTGTTTGACCTGTGGGTGGGCGCTTGACCTGTGGGTGGGCGCTTGATCTGTGGGTTGGTGTTTGACCTGTGGGTGGGCGCTTGACCTGTGGGTGGGCGTTTGACCTGTGGGTGGGTGCTTGACCTGTGGGTGGGTGTTTGACCTGTGGGTGGGTGCTTGACCTGTGAGTGGGTGTTTGACCTGTGGGTGGGTGTTTGACCTGTGGGTGGGCGCTTGACCTGTGAGTGGGTGTTTGACCTGTGGGTGGGCGCTTGACCTGTGGGTGGGTGCTTGACCTGTGGGTGGGCGCTTGACCTGTGGGTGGGTGCTTGACCTGTGGGTGGTGTTTGACCTGTGAGTGGGTGTTTGACCTGTGGGTGGTGTTTGACCTGTGAGTCGGCACTTTGACCTGTGGGTGGGTGCTTGATCTGTGGGTGGGCACTTTCTATGTTGGAGATGAGTTACTGTTCTAAATAATACACATCACAACAGAGGTGGGTATATGACATTTGAGGGGGCAGGGAGAGCAAGCTCAACTACATGCCTGATGATATCAACTGTCATCATGAATGGTCTCTTCAAGCCTTCTACTCTTTCAGAAAGCCTTCTATTGAGGAAAGCTGCACATAAATTAATGACTGAGAACCACTCAGAATCTTCCTTTGCCTTTGAGAAAGAAGGCACTCCTTAAATACATTTCTTTGCTGAAAGCTTCGACATAGCTCGGCGCACTAGTGGAGCTTCTGCCTTCTTAAACCAAAACGGCGGCTCATTAATAATAATATTCGCATTCTATTCCTGAAAAAAGTTATCGTCATTATAATTTATGGTCACCCTCTTCACTGTGATGTTACGGGCATGTGCATGGTTTCAGTGATGTTACGGGCATGTGCATGGTTTCACTGTGATGTTATGGGCATGTGCGTGGTTTCACTGTGATGTTACGGGCATGTGCGTGGTTTCACTGTGATGTTACGGGCATGTGCGTGGTTTCACTGTGATGTTATGGGCATGTGCGTGGTTTCACTGTGATGTTACGGGCATGTGCGTGGTTTCACTGTGATGTTACGGGCATGTGCGTGGTTACACTTGATGTTACGGGCATGTGCATGGTTTCACTGTGATGTTACGGACATGTGCGTGGTTTCACTGTGATGTTACGTGTTACGAGCATGTGCGTGGTTTCACTGTGATGTTACGGGCATGTGCATGGTTTCAGTGATGTTATGGGCATGTGCGTGGTTTCACTGTGATGTTATGGGCATGTGCGTGGTTTCACTGTGATGTTACGAGCATGTGCGTGGTTTCACTGTGATGTTACGGGCATGTGCATGGTTTCACTGTGATGTTACGGGCATGTGCGTGGTTTCACTGTGATGTTACGGGCATGTGCGTGGTTTCACTGTGATGTTACGGGCATGTGCATGGTTTCACTGTGATGTTACGGGCATGTGCATGGTTTCAGTGATGTTATGGGCATGTGCGTGGTTTCACTGTGATGTTATGGGCATGTGCGTGGTTTCACTGTGATGTTACGAGCATGTGCGTGGTTTCACTGTGATGTTACGGGCATGTGCATGGTTTCACTGTGATGTTACGGGCATGTGCATGGTTTCACTGTGATGTTACGGGCATGTGCGTGGTTTCACTGTGATGTTACGGGCATGTGCGTGGTTTCACTGTGATGTTACGGGCATGTGCGTAGTTTCACTGTGATGTTACGGGCATGTGCATGGTTTCACTGTGATGTTACGGGCATGTGCATGGTTTCACTGTGATGTTACGGGCATGTGCGTAGTTTCAAGCATTATACGGACACTTGACCAAGAGAACTTGCATCCTTTATTGCTGGTAAGGTGTTGCCAGTGGTGGGCACTTCCAACATACATATTGCAGTATATTTGTGGCAGCTGTCAGCCATATCAACAGAGAACATTTCTTCTCCGACCTCTCTGTCTCTCTGTTATTGGCTGCACTTTCGAGTTAACATCACAAGGATGGATACCTTTGTGGGTCCAGAGTTCAACTGTTATCTATGTCCAGAGGCAACCCGCACCATCTCGGGACCCTAGGAGCATCAAAGTTCAAAGTGGTTGCCCACCTAATCCTAACCAAACCACAGATAATCCCAGGATTGTACATTACAGCATCACTCAGCATATATGCTGATCATCTAAGGTGCTAAAGTTCAAATCCTAATGCCTTAACCAGAATCCGGTAGAAAGGAAACATAAAAATGTCGGACATCCATAGATGATCCCGGATTGTGCATGGTAACAAAGGTCCTCCCCAGAATCTGCATTAAAACCATGTGACCAATCAGGTTCTCTTCCGACGTCCAGGAGCTACGTCTGATTGCCAGCAAAGAATATCCATCCTCGAGTACCATGCCCACTACCTCAGAGGTCCACAGGTGACCCTGCTCTGTAGAAGCCAAGGCCCTACAAGAAGGTACGTTACAAGCAGGGAAAATACCTGGGAGCACTTGGTATGATTCTGTGTGTGCGGGGAAATATGGCAGATAATCGTCAAAGCTCTAGGATTTCTTAAGAATTGTAATCTCAAGCCACATGCAGGGGTGGGAGGGAGGGGTGGGAGAGAGGGGGAGTGGTTAACAGAGAGGTTAGCTAAGTGTTGGGGAGCTGCCTGTGTCCAGTGGACTTGGAGAGATCTTGTGAAAGAAGGAAGCCTATGTGGTTGTCCTCCAGCATGCCCTAAATGCTCCTCTACAAACCCATGTATCCTAGCTTCGGTGGAAGCTCAAGTGTGTGTGGCAAGATGCCAAGCCAGGCCACATTCCTATCTAAGATCATGTGACAGCTCCGAGCTCATTATTTAAATTTTGTAAAAAGACAGAATCATATCAAGCGTCCCCAGACCTTCTCTGCATGCTACACATCTGGTGCTACAGAAGAGGGGCTGGTATTCAAGACTAATGCTGCTGGGTGTAGGTAATCATTTTCCAACCGCCGCTTGACCACGTACTTAAGTTTTAGTGCCTAATGGAACAAGTCGTTGTATAGAGTAGGGCTTCCTCCAGCCACGGGTGCTAATTTCAGCTTTCTATATAGCACTTGGCAATTTGGAGAAAAATATGTTCCTAAATCAGGCACTCAGGTTTTGAGGCACTTTAGCTCCAGTAATTTGGGTATAGTTATAGCTATGAAAATGTTTTAGTATCAAAAGAGAGACCTATCTTCTGTGCTATATATCAAGTCCATACCATGAAGCTTGCAGAATCTATGGAGATATAAAGTGGTAACCACAAGTTGTTTTTTTTAAATGTAATCAAGCATGTCTTTTTTCAATTTTATTATTTTATTTTTTATATTTTCATTCCATGTTTTGGTTAATATTTAGTTTTAAATTTACATCCTGTTCACGTGCTGGACGCATGCGCAGGGGTGTGGTTTGTATCACGCAGTGGACAGCGGTATATAACAAGCTCACGCGAGTCTTAGCATCTCATCATTCCTGATGAAGGTTAGAGCATTGTGTCGAAATGTGGTGAGAGTAAACTTCAAGTTGATTATTGAGAAGGTCATTGTAATTTCGTTAGTCAACTGAGAGTTCATCGAGAATATAACATTTCATCTTTCAGTCACTCTGCAAAAAATGTTAAAAATCATCATGTCGGACAATAATCTTTATGAAAATGATCGTGAAATAATAGTCAAGGAATCGTAGTTTAAAGTGACTTTGCTAAGATAATTAATTACAAATTAATTATATATCAGTTGACATACCATATTCACTCGAATATAAGTCGCACACTGAATAGAAGTCGCTCTGAAAGCTGCACTCCAAATGTAGCAAAACAAGTTAATTACACCACCACTCTTGCACACGCGCAGTCGTTTATCATTAGCTAGATAGCTTGTCTGCCGATCAAGAAATCATTCCGTGCTTGTGGCATCACTGTGAAGGTGGACAGGTCTGAAGATAGAGAAATTCACTGCCTCAAAGTTGATAAAGTAGCAGCTTTAGCTACCCCAGCCATTACTCAAGCTACTCGCCAGCTGTTGGAAGTGACAGCGGTGGAGAAGATCCATTTGCTTCCTTGGACGAAGAGGATGAAGAACAGATCGAACATAACGAACTCATTGTAGATTACGATAGCGATTAGGAACTCTCGCCAGCCAACTATACTACCTAGCTCAATGTTTGAAATGAAACAATCACAACCACAATGACGCACGAAAAAATTGCGTCAGCACAATAACGCAAGACTGGCTTGGCACTGTGCAAGCACATTCCTTGATCGCAACTTGATTTGGCTGAAATAAATACGCGACTTATATTCGAGTGAATACGGTAGTAGATATAAAATTAATACTTTCTCGGATAGTGAGTATGTAAATTGAATTTGAATATCTAGAAATCTGTAGAAATTACACGTTTTAACAATTAATTGGTAAGCAAAGCGAGCCATCAGTTGGGAGTTGGACGGAAAGCATGGTACAGCATTTCCGCGCTTGGAGTAATCTATGTATGTTTGTATGTATCTGTGCGCCGTACACCCACCCGTCACCCATCATAAAAGGGAACGGGTGACCCTCTCCTTAAATAATGCGGACCTACATGTACGTAAACCAGGAATGGTCGCATGGTGAAGAGATTGATCGAGTGAATACCCGGCGATTCTTGGCCTGGCTGCGCTGCGCAAGTGAGAACAGATTTAATAGGTGATGTACCACCTTACCAGATAGCAGAACAAGCCATTTAGAAGTCAAAACAACATACCTAGACCCTAATAAACCCCCACAAGCCCGCCAAAACCACCTCCTCATAGGTCCTCATACCAAAAAAAATAATTACTTGCCGGTGAGAATGGGCTGCATGGCTGACAGGAAAGGATGATAGACGTAGTTACTCGGTTCATCACATGATCTAGCTTTTATCTTTGCTGGACACTCAATGCCAGCATAATATAAATAATTGAAAGTCTGTCTGTATCGGTCTGTGTGCGTGTCCTTTATGCATGGCTACAATTTTGAAGCTAGGAAGCACAAATTTAGCAGGCAGATGTATTTTGCGCTGGGACAGACACGGGCTATGTTGTGCTGAACTCCAGACTAACTGGAAGCCATCATTCTCAAAAATGGGTTGCGAATGTCGGCCATTTTGTTTGGGTATATACATGTACCTGCACATGTTTTTTCCACGTTCGTGAGGCTAGCGCAGAAATTATGTTCCATGGCAACATAATTATCAACAGAACTACGCTAGCTTCGTTTTAGACTTCACCTCATGCAAGTTTTCTAATGTGGCTACTTCTAGCTCTACTCTATTAGAAAAACACCATCATAGTTGCTCAAATGGCGAAATTTCCAGAGCATCAAGTTTGCTAGTGTGGCTGCTTCTAGCCCTACTCTATTAGACAGTTGCTATAAGAGCTAGCAGGGGTCTTGGTGGGTAATGTTGAGGTTCAACACTTGAGGGAGAGGGAGGGCATTCTGATTTTGTGCTCCTCTGATAGATATTTTATTTAAAAAATATCATCCAAGTGGTTTAAAATTCTTCGCAATAATCTATGTGCTGCCTTTGAGGATATAGAACAGGAATTCGCTAAGGTCAGGAATATTACACAGGGTAAATTTGCTTTCCCCAGGCAATGCTGAAACCTCTTAGTTACAATTAATCGTATAATCCCCCCCCCCCCCCCCCCCAGTCTGGTCCATACTAGTTTCAGTCTTCACATCCTCCTCTACCATTGGCTCTATGGGATCCTTACCCAGGTCTATGCTGTGACAGTCATTTAGCCATGTACATCACTGAACCTCTTCTACTGGTGTGCTGTGTGTGCATGTGTGCATGCATGTGTGTGCATGTGTGTGTGTGCATGTATGTGGTAGACTCACTGTATGCATCACCCACATGGTCAAGCCACACCCACTGAAGTAGGGAGTACAGGCATGCAGCCTGTAAGCGCTAGTCTGGTAACTAGGGTGCTCCACTACTAAACCTTTTATCAGAGGAGACGGAAGAAACAAATGCTCTGTGCAGGCACGTATCTGATCAATTATCCCTCCCACCCTCTTCAATCTCATGCCACACCCCTTTCACACCCAGTACTCACAGCCATAGTCCCTTCCACTGAAAGCATCTATTCAACTTGAAACATGCCCCCTCCTCCAAGTAACCTGTTTCCTTTTCCACATCACAAGAACAAATTAGGTTGCCTTGCCTTACGATCATGACTAACCCGTCTCATTAATTGATAAACTTGCATACCCGGCTATGTTTAGCAGTCTGATCCATTCATCTTGTTCTTTGGCAAAATTGGCCATGAAGAAGTAAGTGATGTCACTTTCTTCAAACACTGCATTTAAGTATATGCATTTGGAATTGGAAATTTCATTATCTAAAAGTGCAATAAATTACTCACCAAGTTTAAAGGCATATTTGTTGCCACTGTCATTGTCAGCATCCATCTTGCACCTCTCTAGAATTATAACCCCTGCAACGCCTGCCTCCTTGGCCTCCTGGTGAATGTAAGACTTTTATCACTTATGTTGTGGTGGCTTTATTTAGAAAACGTACTGGATTCTCGGTCTTGCAATAAAACAACAAGTTTCCAGTAAGCACAAACCATCTTTGCACATAGCCTGTAGGAATATCGACTTAGAGGTTATGTAAATACAATTATACGCTCTACCAACTTTGTTTCTTCCGTAACTTTCTATCCACCTCCCTCATCCAAAGGCAGCCTTCTTTGTCCGCCTTGCCAATCCTTGCAGAGGCGTACAGTGACAACTCATGGTCGTTAAACTTCATTGTGTAGGCATCTAGCAGTTGTAGCAGTTGCTCATCAGCTCACCTAACATAAGCTCCTTGACCAACACTTCTTTTGTTGGGTACAGCTTGTTGTTTACAAATAATTATTTAATAATAGGGCAGTTCTCTCGCTCTCTTTCTCTCTCCCCTCGCACTTGTGCATGCGCGTGGAGTTAGAAACAATGTCGGGTATAGAGAGTACTCTTGATGAGGAAGAGTTTGTAAAAAAGTCGGGCAAACCTTGCGAGGGCTCGAAGAAGGAACTGATCAAATGCTTAAGAGAAAGTGAATGCATCAGAGTGAGCTGTTAGTGTGTATACAATGCTAGGTCAACAGCCATTTTTCCTAACGGTTGTCCTGCCAGTGGCGCTGGTGAAAGGGGACGAGTTCTGAAAAGAAAAGCATCCACTATAAGTGATAGTGTCACCCAGCTAATGTCGTGTGTGTGTCCTAGATCCTAAGTTGAAGGCAACAGATCTTGTGATCTCAAAGTGACAACCTACAATTGCCATACCTTTGCTCTTTCTAATATGTAATCATAGCTACAGTGGAATTAAAAATATCAGTTTTGCACACTACACACACAAAAAAATTGAACACTACACAAAATTTGAACAACTTGATTACTACAGGTAACTCTGCTAGCTAGCATGATTACACAAGGACATACAATGGACCTAGAGTTGCCATAACCTGTTATATAGTTGCTCTTTCTTGTTATCATAGCTACAGTGGAAAAATATCACGTAATCAGTTTTGCACACTACACAAAATTTGAACAACATGATCACTACAGGTAGGTAAATGCTGGCTAGCATGGTGACAAGGTAACCAGAAGATTTGACCTGCGTGATAACACCAGATAACCAGAAAAATTGATCGGCATAACACTTGTTGTGAAGTTAGTTATGTTGAAGGATGTATCACATTGATATCAGATGACAATGACATGATGTTCGTGATCTATCATCCGTATTTATTTAGCCATAAATACAGAGTCAAACTTCTCCATGTCCTTGCTCGTTTTATCATGCACATGCTAATATTGCATGATAATTTGTTGCTAGGATACAATTTTGTTGCAACTGTCATCCCATTCCAGTAATTATAAGTTGGCTTGAATTTCAATTCATTATGCGTGATAACTTGTTCCATTGCATAATTGCGTGCTTCCTTGTTGCTAAGCTACTCATGTTGAACTTGTGCAATGTTTCTGTTTTACTGGAACTAAGATGACAAGTCCAAGTCTTCATATTACCTGCTTCTGTTTGTAGGTTGAGCCACTTGAGGTGATCATTATAGTGATTTGTGGTTTTTGGCAAACATCATGCGCCTACTCTATGATGCTATTTTTAGTACGCAACTGACAGTGCTGGCAGTAGCATAATTGTCACATTCCCTTATTTGGTCCAACAAGGCTTTCTACCCGTGTCTTTCAGGTTGTCAGTCTTGCTATGTATGTGCTCTTAAATTATAATATATATATATATAATCATATCTGTAGTCAACAAACTAACGAAATTATGAACCATTAATCTCATTTCCTGCCTCCATGTATTTTCTTACGTTGTGTTTGTTTGTTTCTTCTTGTATAGAAAGGAGGGACTCCTAGGGAGTGTCTCAGGAGTTATACTACAAAGTGTAACCCTTTTCACATTGCCTTCTTTGAATGCAGGCGTTCATTGGTGAGTGGGCATCATGCCTTAGTAACCTTGTTGTGCCTCTACTGGTTTTACCCAACTGGGTAATTTCCACGGTAGAGTGCCTTAAGCTAACCATTCATTCAGATGTTTTTGTGTAGATGCAGACTAATTTATATTAGGGACTTAGAATGTTATATTCTATAATAATCTGGTTGTCATGCACTCTCTGTTCTACTCTTCGACTATCCACCATCCTCTTCGAAAACAAATGACACACATTATGGGTGGTCTTGTACGTTGTTGTTAGACACAGAGGTCAGCCTTGTCAGCTATTGTACACTAAACAACTGGGCTCAACAACTGGGCTCTATGTATTGTGAGCAAAGCCAGTGATGTTTTTATTTGTCGTTTATTCTGACCTATGTTCCTATTTCTTTGTAGTTGGACAATCGAGTTCGATTCCGTGGAAGAAAAGGCTACTAAGTCTTTGGTGTGGCATCATGAACAACCTTAGTAGAAGGCACACAGAATATCAAATTATTCATCGATATTTTTTTCATGATGTAATCAATGCTCTCTTGTGGCACTTGCTGAATTTTTGCGATTCCTCCGGATTCAATAAATGCTCGGCCGGAAATTAGACGGCCATTTTACGACAGCTATCAATTTGATAGACAGCAAAGCTTCTCTCTCTCTTGACTTGTGCCTTTCAGCACTGTTTGACCTAGTCACATTTCGTGAACGATCAAAGTGAAAAGACAACTAACCAGTGGACATCTCGTCTATATACGAAGAAACCCAAGATTTGAAATTTACAACAGCAAAAAGAATCAACGATGGCAAACAACAACTTGTTAAACTTTGTCAACAACGCCTCCAGCAGCATCCAAGACGCTATGGGCAAACCACCAAAGAAAATGCGAGTGGTTAACGTAAGGAAATTCGTACAAGGTAGAGTGAAACGTCTGGACAATGGCAGTAGTAGATCCCGAGTGACGGATGGCAACAATTCGACAAAGAGCAAATCAGCTCCGCGCAAAACACCTTGCCAACCCACTCGCGGCTCCTCCTGCAGTTGGCCAGACGTCAACAGATGCAATACTACTCATCTCTCCAGCAGCAGCATCCTCTCGGTTCCCTCTCTAGCTGAAGGGTTGATCTCCACCTGTGGTTACTCCACAACCACCATGCCAACCCTTGACATGAGGTCCTATTCAGAGCCAAACTTGTGTCTCCCACCATCATCGCAACCAATTGATCCAGAGCTGGAAAGCCTCCTCTCATCGCTGGCTTCCCCTAGTGACCCTCTTAGTCGACGTAGCTCTTTTGAGTCTGTGTACAACAACACCTCGTGTACACCACCATCTGTTGGCAACCCCGAGGTCCAAGTGTTTCCATGTGAGCAGCCCTTCTCTCCATACTCAGATATATCCACCGATGATCTGGACTCTGCGTACTCTTCTCCCATTGAGAGTGTTCGTCTGAGTTACAACTGCTCACCAACCAACTTTACCACCACTACCTCGAACAACACAGTGTCCTTGCCAATCTGGACTTCTCCACTGAGTAGTAACACTGACTGGCTACCTGCCGCGACATCCAACTGCTTGCAGGAAATGGGTGGCATCTCATCACCATCTTGTGACTGGATGTCTTCGGACTCCCTCACTACGACCACCAGCACCATGTCTGTGTATGACCAGGGACCACCCATGACACCAACTGTTTCACAGCTACTAGAACAGTATAACCAGTATTGAATTTCCTGAACTTTGTGTGTATGTGTGTGACTTTTATTTTCTTCTTTTTTTGTTTACTTTTATGCTTCCTTCCTTTTTTTCTCTTTTGTTTCTGTCTCTCGTCCACTTTTTGTGGTCAACATGATCGCATTCAAAATATTTAAATTCAGTTACCAAATGTGTTATCCAGAGCCTTGTCTTGCTACAAGGTGTCTGTAACCAGGCGTCCTAAAGTTAGTGTACTTTATTTAGGATCCTGTGCACTGCCTGGTTAATAGCTCTTGACAAGTGTCCTAAAGTTAGTGCACTTTATTTAGGATTCGGTGCACTGCCTGGTTAATGCCTCTGACAAGAGTGTCCTAAAGTTAGTGCACTTTATTTAGGATTCTGTGCACTGCCTGGTTAATGCCTCTTTGACAAGAGTGTCCTAAAGTTAGTGCACTTTATTTAGGATTCTGTGCACTGCCACCTCTGACAAGAGCGTCCTAAAGTTAGTGCACTTTATTTAAGATTCTGTGCACTGCCTGGTTAATGCCTCTTTGACAAGGTAGTTTTTTTTTGCTTTTAAACTAGGCTACATCCTAGCACTTCTCCCATAAAGTTTATGACTGATGCCTGTACACTATTCAAGTGACCAGATTTCTGGAAACAAATATGGGGACATTTCTTGGAAGTGGTGTAAATATGGCACAGAGCTGTGCACCAGAAACTGCTTTTAGAAGGTTCAGAACAGTGAAACAAAAATATATATACCCAAGGATGCAGACTATAAAGCAGAGAATGAGGTGACCAACAAGGTACGTAGAGTATACAGGTCAAGTGAGTGGTCTAGCTGGAAGAAGAGGAAGGGTCTATTGATAAAACAAATTAGATGACCTAACAATTAACGTATGGTGAATACATTTCTTGCTAAGTGACTTAGCTTCCAATTTATGGGCAATGAATTAAGATCTTGGGGTGTCCTTGGACATCTTTTCCATAAACTCGGTGCAGGAACTGAACTTGTATATAATTATATAGGTCATCTTCAAAGTTAGGATTTCCTTCACCTTTTTAACTCAGAATCAGAACACTCTCTCCACAGGTGCATTGCTTCCAGGCAAGCACATTATCACCAAAGCTAAATTAGCCTAGTTGACTTGAGGGACCTTGCTGCATCCAAAGTGGGTGACAATTGCACATCTTTCAGCCAGTGTTGCATTTGATGCTATATACCACATTTAAAATCTCGTGCAGTTGTCAAGTGTGGCGTCCTCATTGATCATCACATTAAGTACTTTGTTTGCAGTGTCTCAACTGCCTTCTCCGATATCTAATCTTGCATGTGTGTGTGTGCATTTCAAAAGCAAACGGGATATTTCACAGATCATCACACGTTTTGCCCATGCCAGGATGTAATTCAAAGCTACGCTGAAATTCAATTTAAAATCTCCTCTGTCAAAACAGGCACAAAAGCCATCACAGTGCCTCGCAGACAGTTTAGTTTTCGCTTCCAACACAATTCACAGCACAGCAGTCCTCTCCCTCCAGCATCTTAATAATCCCATGGAAATGTGACAGGCTTCTATGAAGAAAAGTCAGACAAAGTTCTGTCCACAGTCCTTGAAGAAAAAAACTACTGGATATTTGTCTTCTGACAAAAACATATATACTTCAGGGCGTTGGTAAAGCTGTATGATGACCCTCTTTTAGACAGGGACATTAACAGCCACCCGACATGTTCTGGTGAATTACGATACTCTTGTCCCACAAACGCACAACAACAAAAACAAAGTCTTTCCACTCGCATTGTAAAAATGTTGGAATATCAAAAAATCTTTGTGAGAATGTATCCAACATTCACTGGGATTGTGCCGAATGTAGTTTGTGGGCTGTAATGGATGATGTGAGCCATGCATCCTAAACCTTGCACATCCCATGCCTTTACTTTACTGTTCACATTTTGTATCTCCTGTTTCTGTTCAAGTCACCAAAGTTAGTGTTAGTGTTATCTGCATAATCCACAACCATATTTTCATAGCTAAATTTCTTAATGGATAGAATCTCTGTTAGAATTTCTTCTGACATTTCTCCTTTAAATCTGATCGTTTGGTCTCTGCATATGCTTATATCTTACAGTTTGTAATAGCGGACCAAAATAGGCAACAACTTCCATGGCCATTTGAACTAACAAGGACAACATGGTCTAAATCACATTTCAGTTCATCACTTGCCCAAGGTGTTAAGACATTGGTTGATAACTAGTTTTCTCATACCTGAAACCGTGATTGTGGTGAAATGTGTGATATGCAAAGATTACTAAATCTTTTGGATGGTTCGTATTTTTAATAGAACTTGGTACTTCTGTGGAGCTGGCATAGGAAGCCAAGACAGGTTTGTGTTTGCTTCTATATACCTTCATCTGATACAGCATTTCTTCGTAATAGATGATGTTATGTTGCATATTGTGAAAAAAATACTGGTGTATCATTATTCGCACATGGCTGCAAGAAGGCAAAATCTTTCTGCATTTGCTCATTGTGATGAAACTCATGTTTCATTGAAGTGCCTTGCTTGCTTGCTTGCTTGAAGTCTTTCTCCTCTCTGCTCTCTTTCTCGGCTTCAAATAACATTTACATCAGATAATACTAATAGCAGATGCACAAATACCAATGACAATGACTGAAATTATAGTTTCCTTCATTAACAATCCATATAACAGACTCTTGAAGATGTGATTCATTATTATCCAAAAGCAGACTCCATATTTTTCGTAATGTATACTTTCTTAATCAATCTAAAGCGGGCATTAACGTTAGCTAATATTAGACATTAGCTAACATTAGCTATTGATAATGTTAGGGAACAGTTTGCTTTTAGTTAGCTGGCATAATATTAGCCAACCTGACATTAACTAGCTAGCTACTGGGTAATATTAGTGTTGGGTATCTATAAACAACTAGCATCCTTTTGAAAAGCTAAATTCACCAACACTGATTATGATAACACACTGATTATGATAACTGGCTAAAGTTAATCAACTAAACAATGATCAATTGTAATGATGCATCAACCTATATATCTGCCAGTATCTTGCTCATGCTGCAAATGAACCAGGTGCTGATCCAGCCAAATTCAAAGGGAGGGGGTCCAAGTATCGTATTTCCTTAAACTCTTTGCTCCCTTGAATAGACTGCTCCCTAGCTCCAGTCTTGAAATAACCTGCACCCTCAAACTGCTCGCGCACCAAAAGTAAATGCTCCTTTACATGGCTCCTGCCGGCCAAACTGCGCAAGCCCTAGATATTGCTTTTTTATATGTTTACGCCTTCGTATACTTCGTAAAAGTTCTAGGTGTTAGACCGCACTCAGGCCGAGGAACGAAACCTGATCCTGCAAGATGTCAATTGTGCCATTTAGCGCAGGCACTCGTGGATTTGTGTGTTTTGTATATATAAGTTATCTTATCTCATTGCAGTATGCACACAAATCAATTAGATCTTTTAAACATTCTACGTGAGTGTTGTGAAATAAACCTGCCCCTGACAACTTGTTTGGGGCAGATTTTATTCTTGTGATGTGGTTTCATCAAAGTCCATGCAGCAAGCCTTTCTTCTCCCATGGTTGAACGCAAATGATTCATAGTTAATCGGAGAGAAGAAAAAGAACGTTCAGCTTCACAGCAGCAAGTGTACATCCTATGATGAGTAACTGATGAATATTAGGGTAAACATCAGGATCATCACACAGTTTCAGGGTGTCAAGTGGGATGTTTTCTAGGAACATTACACCATCTTCGATACCAATCTTTAAGTTCATTTTTAAATGAAGCTGGATGGGAAAGATCACTTTCCCAGAAGAGCAGGTCACTCAGTGTCTCTTCAAGTTAACTTGTTGACATGAATGTTGTTGACATGAAAGCATATGTGCTGGTAAAATCTTGAAAAGTTTGATTCCAACTTGATTTTCATCACCAAATCGGCGATTTAACTCTGATAGCAAGTGATCAACAAATTTCACAGTGTAATTACTTGTAATAATCAAGAGCAGTTGAAGCTGAATTGTTGGCTCTGTATATTTGTCTCTACAAATCTGGGCATACTCATTTCTTCACCAATAATTTCTGAAACTTTATTGGCTTCTTCAAACCATTCTTTGTGCTCCTTCTCTATGTTTCTTCTCAGAGACTCAATTCTTTCCTTTGTATCCTTTATCATGTTGTATGCTACTAAAACATCATTGTCTCTCTTCTGCAATTTGACAGTCATGCCTATAAGAAGGTGAAGGCAATTTTTCACAACTATAAATTGAATTGTGATTTTCTTATCATTGAATAAAGGTCCTCAGCATTGACTTTGATATCTTTATCTCACTTGTGGGATCATTAGGTGTCACAAAAGCTAATTCAGAAAAAAAGATGTGGAGAACAAATACTCTAAAAGCAAATATTTACATCTCTAGAAATGTTTCAACGCAAGTGTGTCTTTCCACCCATCGAGTTTTACACAAGCCAGTTAAATTCTTCTTGCACACTGAACTTCTAACACTAGTTCCAAGAATTTTTGCCTCTTAGGTGAATTCTTGGGGGGGAAAAAGCAATCATTTATCACGTCAATCGTGTTTCTTACCTCAGGAATTTGCAACTTGCTCCAATACTCAAATTGAGAACATGACTTCGACAATGAGTGTAACAGTCAAAGATGGAAAGAGAGAGAGCAAAGCGGTAGTTATAGACCACAAAAAAATTACATTTTTTTTTGATCTGGCAGGTGGCGGGACATTCGCAGTAAGGTCCCACTGGTTGCTGACAGGCAAAAAGATATGTGGTGCCACTTTCACTAGTGCTAGAACAAGTTGGGAAAGTTTGTGATGATTTTTTAAATCGGCTTAATTGTTTCATTTTTGCTGTTCTTCTTCCCTTTTTTGGTTGTTCTGTGTTTCTGTTTTTCCCCCTTTCTTGCTGCATGTGTTGGAGTGACTTGGATCAGCCCTCAGGGGGACCTTAATCCAGAATATTGTCAGTGAAGTTCCACTTTAGGTTGCTGATGGGTATATGGATATGAAGGTTCCACTTTAGCTAGTGCTAGAGCTAGTTTGTGACGATTGTTTCACCCTTCTAGGGCCAACACTAGCCCTGATGGAAGTGATAAGGTGCTATACTTCTTTATTTAAGTCTCTGTTCTCCATCAAACTAGCTAAGTTTTATTATTATCATATTTTTATTATTTCTCCGTCAATCAGCTTTTCCAACTGAAGTACTAGCAGGAGCATTCCTACTTAAAACTAAAATCTGGTAATCTATCAAATATTTGATGTTCGTTGAAAATACTAGCTCAGTCTCGAGAAACGATAAGGACACCTGGTGGGCCAGCTTGGTCTGCACATGGGCCAAATGAACATCCAATATATAATATGCAACTCAAGCCAGCTATCGAATGTGAAAGCATAGCCTTTGAGGGGCATGGCTAAAATGCACTTTGACCTAGCGACTGCTGAACTTGTTAGGTTATTGCAACATTTTTGTTACACTGACTGCATGCAGATATGGGACAAAGGAGGATTTTTGATAGCAGGAAAGGGGTACTCGCTGATAAAGGAGACTGCAGATCTCATAAAGTAGCTAGTCATCTAGAAAACTAGTTGGTGCCGGTAAGTGAAATGAAAGGATGATAGTAAGAGAGATGTAGTAGTCTGCTTAGCTAAGCAGCCCCTCCCACTGTAGTGTCAAGCACATACTTCGATGACCCACATTTCAAAATGGTAGCCCCCAAACTGCTCTACCTTCCAACTCACTAGCCAGCGCCAGCCCTGTTTTTAAGCCTAAACCCAAACCACAGTACCAACCTACGACCTAGCCCTAGTTTAAAAAAAATTATTATTGCTTTATGGGCCAGACCACAATGGTAAGATAAAAAAATTATAGAGAACCTGGACTGAAGGACTACCAGGGAAATTGACATCCTGAAGGGATGAAAACATGGGTTGGGTGGTGAGATAGAACATTTGTTGCATGGGCTATAATAGTAGCTAGTAGAAGAACTAGTCTGAGCCCAACCAGTTCGGCTCCCTAAAACTTTCCAAACGTCAACTTCAGCTCCAATCACGTCTGCAAAAGTGAGAGGTCGGGGGGAGGGGAGGGGGAGGGGCAAGGTAAGGAGGTAGGGTGTCAAATTTAGCATGTGCACATGTCTTGCATAGAAAAACCCTTTACCGTACATTAATAGTGAAGGGTGTTAATATCCTCCTTTTTGCTCTTGTTTGGTCCAGATCAATAAACAAGAGCGAGAGGCTATAGCCTGGTAATTTAATCTTGGTAACTGCTAAGCCTGTTAAGGGCACCACATACACGGCACATTGTGACACAAAAATTACACTAATAACATAGCAAGTGCCACCCCCTCCCTCCCCCCCCCCCCCCCCACCAACACCCTTCCACCTTCACACCTAGCTCAGCTCTCTCCAACTCGTCTGCCATTCCCATCAAATGGATGTTGATCAGAAGTGGAGACAAAGGGCATCGCTGCCTAAGGCTACTTTCCACAGCAAACAATCTTGACCTCTCTCCGTTCAATACCACTGTCATCTCCACCTCACTATACAATCATTCAGTTACCCTCACAAACTTCTCCTCTACTCCATATTGCACTCTGTCATATGCTTAACTTATATTCAGTAAGGCCAGGTATGAGTTTTTCCCTCTTCCTCACTTCACAAACCTCTTAAATGCCAACCACTGGTCTCAACGTCTCCTCTGACTCTAAGCCCTCCCTGCACTTCTGTCAAATCTTATCCTCTGTAAACCCTCAACCTCGTTGCCAACATTCTCGCAAACTTCTTCGCTAAACTACAGCCTAATGGTGTAGAGAGGTACCGGTACTAGAAAGCTACTCTTCCAGTCCACTGAATAGCACTCACTTTTATCATCACATTCATCGCCTGCACCATCACCTCCACCAACTTTCTCCCTCCATACATCAGCATTTCAGCTTAACATTCCATCAGGGCCTGGTGCCTTTGCTCTCTTCAAACACTTCATTACCTCTACTACTTCTTCCCAACTTACTTGCTCACACATACCCAACTCATGCCCGCTCATATCTCCTGTCTCTAATTCTGGTACTATGGCATCCTCTTTTTCCCACCACAGCTCTTCCCAGTGTTTTGCCATCACCTCCAACACCTCATCTTCCTCCTCCAATATCCTTCCACTCATCATCTTTCATTCCTTTCATCCTTCTCTCCTTCCTCTCAAATCATTCCAAAAAGCTTACCACTAGTCCCACTCTGCTCTTTAATCTTCCTTATAGTTCCACAATTCTTAATAGTCTTTTTCACTTCCTTTCTTGCTTCTCTATAGTCCTACTATGGTTGCCAGAATGAAACTTCTCCTCCCCTCTCTTCCTTACTTAGCACACCATTGCTTTCCCTGGGTGCTAGTCCTCAAGCCCCCTATAGTCCTAGTAGAGTTTGCGTCCTTGACTTCTCTTCTCTCCAACTTAGATTTCTCCCTTAACTGGCCGTCTAGATCTTAACAGAAGTGTAACATTCTCCTCCCATAAGTATCCACCATTGCCTAAATGGTCCCAACTTTGCTAGCTTTTTCTGTCCCATTAACTCTGACTCTTCCACCCATCTCTTCTGCCACCATCACTGCCCCAGACCTCCGTAACCTAGCAATTCTTTGGTTGTCCAATCTCGGTCATGTGCACATCACCAATTCTGACCCTGGCTATCTCAAGGCCTGAAGTCGACTCACCTGCATCATAGCAAGCAGGTCAAGATAATCAGCATCGCAAAATTCTTGGTAGAAACTAATCCAATGGAGGTTTATTAAATGCCATCCGTCCCAGCTATTCTGGTTGTACCCTGTCCTAGCTGGCTATCACCAATTCTGACCCTGGCTATCTCAAGGCCTGAAGTCGACTCACCTGCATCATAGCAAGCAGGTCAAGATAATCAGCATCGCAAAATTCTTGGTAGAAACTAATCCAATGGAGGTTTATTAAATGCCATCCGTCCCAGCTATTCTGGTTGTACCCTGTCCTAGCTGGCTGTATCTTCACATTCTACCTACCTCGAGAAATGAAGGAGGCAGCTATTTCAAAGCCATTCTCGATTCCCTTATGCCTAGAGGTTTCTCTATGACATCCCTACAAACATGACAAGATTGACTTACTCTGTGGATTTGTGTGGCAGGATTGAGCTTTTGTGAGCCAGCAGAGGTTTATTATTATTAATCGGAAATCTCTATGCACCTCCTACTCAGACAAGATATCATAAGGTTCTGGAAGTACTCAAGGAGAATTTTCCACCCTTTTTTCTATTTTAAGCTCAAGCGTCAAGCTCACCAGATCTTATAATGTTAGCTCAATTAAATCCTAACTAGCATGCTATCCCAATTTACAGCACAAAACCATTCAGTGTTAACATTGACTAAAGCAGTGTAGATTTCTGATCGACTCGGGCATTGATCTCAAAGTGATCGCTTTTTCAAAGATTCTGCTTTAATTGGAAAGTAGCACATCGATTTTTTATTTAGCCCATGTCTCCCTGGGTCAAGTCAGCAGCAATATGAGAGATTATGCACAAATGTCTATAACACACCTAGTACTGACCCATGAGAGATCATGCACAAATGTCAATAGTGGTACCTCTAGCTCATGACCCATTCCCTTTATTGACGGGTTGGTGTATGGTGCATACAAACATACATACATACTCCAAGCACGGAAATGCTGTACCACCAACTCCCCACTGACGGCTCACTTAGCTCACCTACATCACTCCTCACTCTCGACTCACCTTGATAGCTTCCCCTAACACATGGGTATGGTTCAATTGCTTTAGTCTAAATAAGAAATTATCATTCCTGCAACCATTAGTAAATGCCCATGTCATTGATATTACAGAAACACGGCTCTCTCTCCGACTCTACCAATCATGAGTATGATCCAAAGGCACTGGTATAATTAGTGCTGTTTGTGATACCACCTGACCCTAAATGAGTGAACCACTTCCACGGCTGAACTGAATACAGTTGAGTTATTCTCCTCCACCATCTTTTTTTATTTTGCGTTTATCCTCCTCTACTTGCTTCCTTGAGTTTGTAAAATCTATTCCTATAGATGCACACCTAGTATTACATACTGTAATGTTCTCTATATGATAAACACTCAATATTCTCAGTTGACATAGTCAATATGTCTTTCTTGGTAATCAACTTAAATTTGCTTTCAGCTAGATGGTCTCACCTTCATTAGGAGTAAGATGAAGTCCAGAGCATCCAACCAAAACATCGAGTTAAGTTTGATTACCGAGATAGTCATTGTATAATATTACATAGTTGGCAATTTTAATCCCACCAGATGTGAACTGTTCCAGCATGTCAACAAATATCTCCCTCTTTTGTGATATTGTGTCATCAAATCTTGTACAGCTCATTCTGAATCCAACTCATACTTCTGGTGATATTCATACCTCAGACTTCCCTTGATATGTTCTCTCTCTAATGACTTCATACCAGATCTGATCATTTCTTAATACCATTCAAACTCACTACTGATCCTCCACCCCTTCCAACATTACCTCTTATCACTTCTCTAAAGCAGAGATATAGAAGGACACCTTCCAACATTACCTCTTATCACTTCTCTAAAGCAGATATATAGAAGGACTACCTTCCGACATGTCTTCTTACCACTTCTGTAAAGCAGATATATAGAAGGACTATCTTCCAACATTACCTCTTATCACTTCTCTAAAGCAGATATATAGAAGGACTACCATCCAAATTATCACTTCTCTAATGCAGTATATAGAAGGACTACCTTCCAACATGTCTTCTTACCACTTCTCTAAAGCAGATATATAGAAGGACTACCTTCCAACATGTCTTCTTACCACTTCTCTAAAGCAGATATATAGAAGGACTACCATCCAACATGTCTTCTTATCACGTCTCTAAAGCAGATATATAGAAGGACTACCTTATGTCTTCTTACCACTTCTATAAAGCAGATATATAAAAGGACTACCTTCCGACATGTCTTCTTACCACTTCTCTAAAGAAGATATATAGGGACTACCTCCCAGCATGCCTTCTTACTAGAGAATATCTAACACGGTAGCTTATTAAATAAACGATCCTTACCATGCATGTCAGTTATACTTGTCATTGATTTTGTCAATATTCTATAGAGTTATACATGCAAGCAAATAGGGGCATCCCTTATTCTCTGTGACAAGTATAACTTGATTTCAAAAGACGATCGCTAAGGATTTGTTATCAGAAGAAAAGACAGAGAAGTCGGAGCAGTAAAGAAGCCGATCCAATTAAGAAGCACCACCGCATGGTTTGGAAATGCCCACCATTCAGTGCGCAGTTGAAGGTTGCAAGTGCCGGACATCAGATGTGGAACCCGTACTGGCTACAGCCCTCATTACAGCCCGCAACAGTCCATGGCTCATCCCATGCCACCACAGGTGGCAAGAGCCGAGAAGGTGAAGACCCGAGCATATCATCTGCTGGAACAACAGAAGACTGGCAATACTTCAGATCGGTGGAGTGTTTAGGTGGAGGCGACCAAATTGTCAGGCACTGACAAGATAATCCAGTTACTCGAATGCTGCGATGACCAACTGCCAAAATACTTGACTTGAAATGCAGGAGGAACCACACAGGGAAAACGGAGGATGAGATATCTGCAGCCATGAGAAGCTTGGCAGTTAGAGAGGATAACACCATGGTCGCCAGAGTTACATTGCTTAACATGAAGCAGGACAGAGACAAGCCCATCCATGCCTATGGAGCCGGGCTTGGAGGACAAGCATTTTGCACAACAGTGTGCTAACTGCACAGCCAATGTAGACTATACCAAGCTCAGTGGTTTCATTTAGAAAATTTTCCAGTGGGGGGGGGGGGGGGGGGGGTTAACTGGAGGAATCTGGATTTTAATTTTAAGGGGGGTGGGGGGCGGGGCGGGGCATGATGGTTATTTTAAGATGTGACAAAGTTTCACAAATGCCATCTGGGGGGTTGGGGTATGCTTGAATGTGTGTGTGTGCATGTTTCATACAAGATTTTGAGTTTTAGGAGGGGGAGGGGGGGGGGGGAACTCCAAAGTTTGATGTTGACATGGAGGTGGAGGGGGGGGGAGGAGGAGTGTATAGCACATAACAACTAGGGGGTCCGGGGGCATGCTCCCCCAGAATTAAAAAATAAAATAGATGCTCTGAGATTGATTCTGAGACATTCTGGGGATAGTAGTCAGTTCTAAAAGGGAAGTCTACACAGCCAGATGCAGTTTTATTTGGGTTGTGAAGGGGGGGGGGACGGAATTTCTTACTACTTTTTATGCCTTTATTAATGCGCGCTTTAATATAGAATTGTTAAGGAAAAGAAACATTTTTAGGGGGATAAATTGGTCTTTGGGGAGATCCCAGGCTTCCCACCCCTCCTAAATGATGAAACCCTGGGGTGTATGTGGACTCCCATGTTTGTTTGTTGTTATATTTGGTTGGCTGAGGTGGCTTCTGCTTGAGGACTATAATGTGGAACTACAGTTGACACAAAGGTTGTAGAAAGGTAAACTAAGTGTGTAGAAATGCTATCCATGTGATCTACGTATTTATAGAAGGGAACAATACTAGACACATACATCATAGACACTTACATCATCATAATTATTATTGAGTGGTATATAAATAAACAAAACATAAAAATTGATATTCGTTCGTATTTCAGGAGTGCATCCAAGTCTTCGGTAGTCTAGTGATTCCGAGGATGGTAATGAGTCTGAGATTGATTTACTACTCAAGTTCTACTTCTAAACCACCTTCCAAGTCAGGATCTGGAATCAGGAGATACAACAAAAAGTGGGAAGAAACTTTTCCCTGGTTAGAGTTTGATGAAAATTTACAGGGTGCATTCTGCAAAATTTAATTATGCAAAAAATGGTGGAAGATCTCTTCAGAGGGCAGGTGGGGCTTGGATTACCAAACCATTCACTAACTGGAAGAAGGCGACTCAGAAAATGAAATCACATTAAAAAAGTGAGTGCACCTTCTATCCTGCCAATTGAACGTGGAAGCTGATAGAGCTAGAAGAGAAGGATCAGCCAGCTTCAAAATGTTGAAGAGCAGCAAAGATTACAAAATAGGAAGGCGATTAAAGCTCTAATCCAATGTACTCACTTTCTAGCTCATCAGACATCACACATACTACTAACTTTGACAAATTAGTTGAATTGGTAGCGAGTTGTAGTGGAGAGACTCTTCAAACCTTTCTTGACAGAGCTGGAAGAAATGCAACCTACACCTAAAAAATGGCTGTAGTAGAGTTTTGAATGCTCTTGGAACATGGGTGGAGTCTCTACTCAAGCGGCTTAATAAGGCACCCTTTTTTAGCATCATGGCTGATGAATGCACTGATGTTACTACCATAGAGGAGCTGACAATTTGTTGTCATTGGGTGAAGAGTGGTGTACCAGAAGAACACTTCATTGAAATTTTACCCTTGAAGAAAGCTAATGCTGAAAGTATCTATTCTGCTTTAGTGAAGTACTGCATTCAGTTTTGGGATTTGATGGAGCTGCTACTTCTTCTGGTGACAAAACAGGAGTTCAAAGAAGGTTGAAAGAACTCTCACCTCAAGCATTGCTTGTCCACTGTCGCTGTCATGTCCTTCAACTGGCTTCTGTGCAAGCTGCTAATGCTACACCAGGTATCAAGCATGTCTACACTACTCTGATGATGTTATGGAAGTTCTTTCATTACTCTCAAGTATATCCATTCACCACAAGACCACAGAACAGAAGCCACAAGATTTACAATGTTATAGGATAGTATACAGATAGAATATTCTATGGGAAGGTGATTGGTCAGATATAGCATGTGATGGATGTGTAGTATATAAGGACTGGGCTAATACCCTGTGAAGAGAGAGAGATCTAGAGAGAGAAGAGACAGAGTATGAACTGATCTGTATAGTAAGATGTTCTATTGGTGGAGGTAGTTATTATATATATATTCGGGGAATACTGCAGAGTTAGGTCTAGGATCTTCATCAGTGGAGGATGGACTGGACTAATGTGGTCTAAGTAGAGTGACTAGTAGTGCTCCGGTTACTTAGGCGTCCGAGAAGGCTACTGTCATTATTAGTATTAGGCGAGGCAGGAGGGCCTTAGACAAGGGTAATTTCTCCGATAGGGTCATTCAGAAGTTGAGTTGCTATTAAAGAAGTATGAAAGATTTCTCAAGCCCTTAGAGAACTATGCATCTTTCCATGATACCTTGAGGAAGTCACCTTCCAGGAGGACATTGGTGTGGTGGTGTAGTAGCTTCGCATACTGTGTGGTGGACTTGGGGATCGGCTTCGGAGCATTACTTATGTCCTCCTTCTTGCCATGTTTAGCAGACGCAGGATAGTCATAATCTGGCCGACTCATTCAGAAGGTGATTTTCTCCATCCATACATGATCAATTCGAAGGATACGATCAGTAACCACTTGAAAATGAGTGCAAGTGGTACGTTAAAATCTGATGATTTCATTGTTCGACATCACTTCAAGATCTACACCCTTACTAGTTCAACAATTGACAAGACTAAAAAGATTATGGAGTATTACATGAGGATCATTGGTAGTAATGAGTCAAATGTCAATTCTTTCTACAAATGTGATACCAAATGCATTACTGGATCCAAAGAGAAATGGAAATAATCCTAAGTGGTTAATGGATGAGATGCAACTGCATGGATTTTTGATTTTGTCCCTGGATGAAATGATTGATACTAAAATATTTTTCATAGGTATAACTATAGCCAAGTTACTGGAGCTAAAGTGGGGGAACGTCAAAAACCTGAATGCCTGATTTTGCCACATAAATATCTCCAGATTGAGTGAGAGAGTTGAAATTAGCACCGGTGGCTAGAGGAAGTGAAATGACCTTTTTCATTACGCCGTTAAAACGTAAGTACGTGGTCAAGCAACCAGTTGGGAAATGAATTGCGTTAAAATTAATTTTCCAACCACGCATACTTACATTTTAGCGTCTAATGAAAAAGGACATTGCATAGTAGGGCTTCCTACTAGTGAATCTCTAGCACTTTTCCATATGGAGATATTTATGCGGCAAAATCAGGCATTCAGGTTTTTGAGGCTCCCTCCACTTGTAGCGCCAGTAATTTGGCTATAGTTATACATATGAAAAATATTTTAGTATCAAAAGAGAGCACACAGAGAGACCTATCCTTTGAGCTATATATTAAGTCCATAGAATGAAGCTAACAGAATCTATGGAGTTATAAAGTGGTAACCACAAGCAATAAAAATAAAATATGGTATAGTCCTCCCACCTAAAAATGGTTTTGTTCCCCCTCCTAAATCAATGAGAAGTATAACTGGCGTATAGTAAGGATCGTTCATTTAATAAGCTACAGGTTAGAAAATCTCCCCCCAAGTCTTTAGTATGGTGAAGACTTTGTTTATTTCAAGACTAGTCGCCTGAAGTTTGCTATTCTGGGGGTCTTCTGACTCTGGTAGAACGTCTTTCCTTGACTGGGGAGGGTTTTGTAGAAGGTGGCTGTGGTGAGGACTCCGGCCTGGTTATAAATAGTGTTGTAATGGGGGTCTTTGTGGGTGGGCTTGGCAGCATCCTAGTGGAAAGCAATGGGCTAGTTTGGGCTATCGATTGGTTGTGAGCGGCTGGTGAAGGAAAGGTAGATGCCTCGGGTAGGTTGTTTGGGGGATGGATATTGATGTGAATGGGTTTACCAACGGGTGGGATAGGGGCCTGTGTTCTTTGGTCGGAGGAACTGTTGGTTGGCAGGTATTTCAGGTCATCCAGGATTGATCTTCATCAGTCTGGTTGATGGGAATGGGGGTATATTTCCTTAGGAATTTGCGGTTTCTGGTGTTCAATCTGCCTGTGCCATCTATCCTGATGACATATTGATGGTATTGGTGTACTTGATGACAACTCTGGTTTTATCCCATTTGTTGGGGTGGTAATCTCACAACGAACAATGGTGGCAGAGATCTGGTGTGTTCATTTCATCTTTCGTGGTTTACCACGTGGCAGTTCTGCAGTGCTTCCTCTGGCTAATAGAGATTCTCTCCATGTTAGATGTGGCTGATATTCGCCTGGTAATATCGGAATGAGGTCTTTGATGCCAAATATCCACATTACGGGGGAGAGTTTGGTGTCTTTATCTGGTGTATTCCTGTATTGGAGGATTGCTCTCTGAAGTGCATCCACATTTAGGTCGCCTCTGGGTCCGATGTTGTTGGTTATCAATCGTTTGATGGTATTGACTCCAATTTCTGCCCTACAGTTGCTATGTGGGAAGGCCACAGTGCTAAGCCTATGGTGGATGCCCAAGTGTGATAAAAATGTCCTGGTGGTGTGGGCAATGAACTCACGACCTCCATCGGAATACAGCTCAACAGGGATTCCATAGATTGCAAATGTTCTTCGGATGTCGATGAGCCCTTTGGATCCATCTTTGGCTCTTTGGACTATAGGCCAATTGTAGTAACGATCCGCGATGACAAGGTAGTTTATTCCTTGATAGTGGAAGTAATCAGCACATATGCATTGAAATGGGTGAGCTTTGATGGTTGGTGGTGTCAGGGGTAGAGCAGCTTGAGAGGGTGCCATCCTGTTGCAGTGGCTGCAGTTAGTTCTGGTGGTGTTGATGTCAGTGGTAATGCCAGGCCAGAAAATGGAAGCATCTGCTCTTGAGATCATAGAGAAGGTGCCCTGCTGAGCTGCATGAAGTGCTGAAAGGCAGTTTTGTCTGAGAGATGTTGGCATGAGGATTCTGTCTCTATAAATGATTACGCCATCGATGCTGTAGAGGTGTTCCCTGAATTGGTGGTAGTCTCTGATTTGAGATGGAAGTTGTGGTCAGGCATTCCTTCCTCAATGACGGAGAGTAGTAGTGTCATGTCTGCATCTAAGCTGGTGGCTCTGCATACTTGATTCCAGTTGACTGTTTGAATGACATTGAGCTGGGTAATTGCTGAGTGCACCAAGGTGTTCTCCATGTCGTCTGATGGTTGCTGATCTTCGAGATGTATGCCAGCTATGAGTTGGATGAGAATTTTGAGTTCAAGGCTTACAATAAAATTATGGTTGGAGATATGAAGAATGTCATCTGGTAGCTCCATCTTGGGTGGCAGTGGTTCTCCCGTGGGTTGCCTGGAAATGGTGTTGGGAGCTCTATTTTTAGCTCCTGGTATGTGTACCATCTTGAAGTTGTATCTGAGGGTTTTTTCTTTGAGGTTCCTGAGTCTGGGGTCTGATTTGGTCCAGGGATCTGTCTCCAAAGATTTTCAGGAGGGTTTGTGGCCAGCTGAGGTGGTTGCATCCCAAGACAAAGTGTCTTGCTTTATCTAGGGCATCCACTACAGCCAGGGCCTCTCCTTTGATAGGTGCATATCTGGATTCTGCAGGGTGAGTAAATCTGCTTCCCACCAGGGTGATCTTCCATCCATGTTTGCAGCAGAAAAGATCAGTTGATGGGCATCAGCAGTCTGGAAGAGTCAGAAACCTAAGCCATGTTTAGACCAGTCTGTTGCCAAGCATGTTGGTTTGTTCTTGTCGAAGATCCTCACTCCACTGGCAATCTCATTGGTGATGGCAGTTTTAGATTCATCACATGATTGATTGAGATTGTCGTCCTAACGAAATGGTGTGCTCGGTTTAAAAAAGTTATCTGAATGGAAGTGTTTTCTCAGCCATGCTGAAGGCATATGATAACTGGTTGGCAAGGCCAAACCAAGACCTGACATCTGTGATATTTTTGGGTGTGTGGAGTTCTGTGATGGCCCTGAGATATTTCCTGCAAGGGCGAACAGTATCACTTGTTATTTCAAATCCAGCAAATTCGACTTCATCTTGGGCAAATGTGAATTTCTCTGGATTGAGTGTGATTCCATTTTCCCCACAGATGTCGAACAATTTGGTTGCCTGGAAGAAACAGTCTTCAATAGTGTCGGACCAGAGGAGGGTGTCATCTACGCACTCAGCCTATCATAAACAACACCCAGACATGACCACCGCCCAACCTACCAAGACCCTATCCAGATCTAATACTCTCCTAACCCATCATGACCCGGCCCCTAGATGTAATCCCCACCTTGTATACCATAACCTCCGCGTAACACACCAGAACAAAGCACGCCATAACTGCTCCCAAATCTACCGCCCCCCCATAGTATAAATCCAACACCCTCACAACATGTTGCCAGTGCCGGATCCCGGGGGGAGGGGTTCAGGGGTTTAAACTCCCACTTTTTAACAAAATACTGCATGCCCAGAGTGATCTACAGTCATTTTCATAACTGATTAATACCAGGCTCGTTAATTAACATAAACTAATTATTATATTATGACGAGCCCTACAACTTGTAAATGATGTGGTTATTCATTGACTTTGTACATAGTTATTTAGTCAACACTTCATAATTACCAGTGTCGTGCCATATTAGTCCCGCTGCCATATTTGTCCCGCTCAGAAAATGTTCGCGATAACGGGACAAATATAGTGCCGCCTGTGCCATATTTCTCACCTGAGCTGCCATATTAGTCTCACCCAGGGGCAGATCCAGGTGGGTGTTTTGGGGGTTTAAACCCCCCCCCCCCCCCCATATAAATTTATAAAACTGCAACTTGACTCACTTTAATACTGATACCAAACCCCCCTTACTGATACCAAACCCCCGCTTACTGATACCCTAGATCTGCCCCTGTCACCTGCCACATTTGTCCCGCATATTAGTCTCATGCTCACTTGCCTCACCTGTTATTTAAATTTTTTTAATTTATTTATTATTTTTTATATTTTTTATAAATTGATGCAAATACAAGCGCAAATGCATAGGAATGGCTAATAGCAACCAAATGCTAGTGTTATTAAAGCCACCCTATATAGTTTTAGGATGCACACATAAGAGTAAAATAGTCTGATAAAATATAATAAAAAGGATTAGGATTGATAAGGTGACCATGGGTTATGCTTAAATCTGTCAATTCTTTTTCTTGTTCCACTCTGCTCCTTCGCACTCGTGTCACAACTGTATTTTCCATTCTTAAGGAAATATTCGATATTCCGCAGATATACTGCAGGGTCCTTCTCTGTCCTCACCATCACAATTCAGCTCCACACGAGGGACAAATTTGGCAGCTGACTTTATTGATGCGTGGTGTATTAATTTTGTGAGGCTGCGCTTGCGCGGTGTAGCAAAAGGGAAGCGGGACTAATATGGCACGACACTGGCAAGTTTCAAAGTTTCCAAAGTATATACTTCATCTGGTGATGTATAAATGTAGCTCACATAGTAGGTCATATACTTCATCTGGTGATGTATGAATGTAGCTCATATATTAGTAGGTCATATACTTCATCTGGTGATGTATGAATGCAGCTCACATAGTAGGTCTTATACTTCATCTGGTAATGTATGAATGTAGCTCACATAGTAGGTCATATACGTCATCTAGTGATGTATGAATGTAGCTCACATAGTAGGCCATATACTCCATCTGGTGATGTATGAATGTAGCTCACATAGTAGGCCATATACTTCATCTGGTGATGTATGAATGTAGCAGGTCATATACTTCATCTGGTGAGATGTATGAATGTAGCTCACATAGTAGGTCATATACTTCATCTGGTGATGTATGAATGTAGCTCACATAGTAGGTCATATACTTCATCTGGTGATGTATGAATGTAGCTCACATAGTAGGCCATATACTCCATCTGGTGATGTATGAATGTAGCAGGTCATATACTTCATCTGGTGAGATGTATGAATGTAGCTCACATAGTAGGTCATATACTTCATCTGGTGATGTATGAATGTAGCTCACATAGTAGGCCATATACTTCATCTGGTGATGTATGAATGTAGCTCACATAGTAGGCCATATACTCCATCTGGTGATGTATGAATGTAGCTCACATAGTAGGCCATATACTTCATCTGGTGATGTATGAATGTAGCAGGTCATATACTTCATCTGGTGAGATGTATGAATGTAGCTCACATAGTAGGTCATATACTTCATCTGGTGATGTATGAATGTAGCTCACTAGGTCATATACTTCATCTGGTGATGTATGAATGTAGCTCACATAGTAGGCCATATACTTCATCTGGTGATGTATGAATGCAGCTCACATAGTAGGTCATATACTCATCTGGTGATGTATGAACGTAGCTCACATAGTAGGTCATATACTTCATCTGGTGATGTATGAATGTAGCTCATATATTAGTAGGTCATATACTTCATCTGGTGATGTATGAATGTAGCTCACATAGTAGGTCATATACTTCATCTGGTGATGTATGAATGCAGCTCACATAGTAGGTCATATACTCATCTGGTGATGTATGAACGTAGCTCACATAGTAGGTCATATACTTCATCTGGTGATGTATGAATGTAGCTCATATATTAGTAGGTCATATACTTCATCTGGTGATGTATGAATGTAGCTCACATAGTAGGTCATATACTTCATCTGGTGATGTATGAATGCAGCTCACATAGTAGGTCTTATACTTCATCTGGTGATGTATGAATGTAGCTCACATAGTAGGTCATATACTTCATCTAGTTAATAAATGTGATGTGTGTGTGCAGTGCACAAAATAACGGAAAAAGGTCAAACATAGCAACTTTGATTGGCTAGTATTCCAGGATGCTAGGACAAGTATTCATTCACTTTTTGGTGTAGTAATGGTGTAGTAATCGAGAGCTGGCAATCTCTGTAGCTGGCTGTTTCATGGCTACCAGGCACAAGTTGTTACAGTAGTTGTTTCTTAGCTACATGTAACAAGCTCATTTTGTTTTAGTTCTTCTTCGCTATTTGTTGTCACTGCTATGGCTCAGAGTAGTGATATCTCAGCCACAGTGCTTAGAGGGGGCAAGTATCATATGCTACATACCAGTGGCTAATGTTCAGACAAGGTCACAGCGTATGATACTTTCCTCCCATTAGGTGAGATATCATTACTCTGAGCCATAGCAGTGACAACAACTAGCGAAGAAGAACTAAAACAAATTGCTGTTGTTAGCTAAGAAACAGCTAGGTAGCTAGTGCTAGATAACTATACCATAAAATTGCACATGTATGACACACTTCACACATGCCCGCATCTTAAGAGATTGGCCACACCCGCAAACATTGGCCGGTTCGTCTAGCAGACTATAAGCTATCTTGCTCAGTTATTCTGGTACATTGGCCAGAAATTGCCTGATGCTCTACTATGTGTACATGTATGTCTGGGTAGATGGGGGGAGGGGGAGGTGGCATTAGGTGTAAAGCAATGGAGGATGTGATGTTCATGTGGCTCATATTTATGTGTGTACATGTATGTCTGGGTAGGTGGGGGGATGGGGAGGTGGCATTAGGTGTAAAGCAATGAAGGATGTGATGTTCATGCCGCTCATATTTATTCTTGGGCCATAGCCGAGGTGATCTGATGCATGTGGAAGGAGCACTCATGGTGGGGAGAACCGTCTGGGGAGCATGGTCATGTGTGTGTTGGGGTAGGATGACGTGTCACTATTAAATTGAGCTGGGGACATGTACCCCAAGAGGAAGAGGCATCATTCCTCACCAGCAGGGTCATTGCCAGAGGCCTCAGGGGGGGTGGTCTTTTTTGTATTGGGGTATGGCGGCTTGGGCTGATGTGTGTACGAGTTGGTAATGAGGGGTGGGTCATAACTGACGAAACATTATTCATATTATTCATGCTTAATTACCATGGTTTTATTCCGTTTCCCTTTTCCTATTAATAAGTTCAGGAGTGATGGGTTTTTTGCTATTCAGTTAGCAAGTAGCAATAGTTTTCTAGTTAGTTGGCACTTGTTGGTTACTAGTCTAACGACTGTGACTGTTATTACAAGAGCGTGTATCTCAGGTTACCACACTTCTGGCGATGAGGATAAAGCAACCTACTATGACTGTTTACGGCAAAATCAAACCTTTTAACCTGACCTTGATGACGGGAACATATACGAGGAGAAACTCCGGTTCTACTTTGTGGCAAACAGCATAGAGAATTCAGCCTTCTCCACTACAACCCCATTTTCCTCTCTCACTCTCCGAATTTGACATTGCTTCTTCTTTCCCTTCCAAAATAACTTACAGCTAGTCCCTCCTTGCTCTTTAATCTTTTCTATTGTAGTCTTCCTCAGTCTCTTCTTTTCCAATCTAATTAACCTCTTCACACGTCTTCTTGCACTCTTATATTCCTCCCATTGCCATAATAATCCTTCTTCACCTACATTGTCACCCATAGATTCTCTAAGCTTCCTACAGGACACGTGTTGTGCTTGGATGGCTACTTCAATATCACGAGACCACCATCCCTTATATCTTCAGTTAGTTTTTCCTCCCTATACCCAACTCAGCTGCCCAAAGCACAATGTGTCTCCACATTTCCAAATTTGTTGTACACCCTCTCTGTCCTTTCCCATCCCTAGCCCTGCCATATATTCCTCCCAACCTCTGAAACCCTCGCTCACTATATGTTGATATTCTTTCCAATCCATCTTACCTCAACCTTCCATTTAAACCAGGAGTACTACTTGCTCGTTCCTCCAGTCTACCTATTCTCAGGACACACCATATTAGATTATGATCTGACCCCAGATTAATTTCTCCACTATCATCAATCACTATCTTATCCTTGACAGCAAGATATAATCTATCACTGACCTCTCCTCCATCTTCCACTACACTTTGATACCTTATTCCCGATACGCAAATTGCATACCCCAACCAGATACAACAACCTCTTACCATTCCTGTTAGGTGACTGCTCTGACCCTAATCCTATGTGGGCATTAAAATCACCAATCACTTGTTATTATTTGTTGTTGTTGTTGCCTATATATATATTATTTTAATTTTTTTTTTTTTTTTTATTATTATTTATTGATTTTTATATTCATTTATAATACAATATCTGGTTCATGTGCTGGATGCGTGTGTGGTTTTGTAGCAGCATGCTGTATTGTGAATCATATATAGCAGGCTTATGTGAGTCTTAGCACTTCGTTATTCCTGATGAAGGCTGGAGCATCTAGTGTAAACGTCGAGAGAATCCAATTTCAAGTTGATTTCTGAGAAGGTTATTGTAATATTAGATGTTAGTATTGATGTAATCTGGGCTTGCTAGAATTGGCGCATAATATATCATTACAAAATGTGGCGTGCTCTTCTACACAGTGTACATCCCCATACTAGTCAGACACATGGGCTCCTGTAGAGCAGTTGTGAGATTGCTCTACTAGAATTTTTTTAATGAGCTTCAAAAATGACTTATTTAGATTTAGAGAATTATTTGTGAGCTATTCTTTAGACTAGGAAGCTCTGCTGGTGAACCAGTTATAGAATGAACTTCACATAGACTTGGAGGCTAAACTGTGTCCATTGCTGAATCCAACTAAGGTACTCTAGTTTATAGTACAATGTCATTATGAGCACAATCACTGTTAGAGAGGTGACTGACTTGTGTTGGCCAACTGGTTGTTAGCAGCAGAGTTGCTTAGTGCAGGGGCCCACTGTTACCATGGGACATGGTTGTTAGGTGGCCAATAATAGCACATCCGGGTCCTAATGTTGCCAGTTGAGGTTCTTTGTTAGTGTTCCTTGTTCACATAACTAGCCATCCTATATACCAGAATTGCATTCAATTTTTATAATATTCTCAATGGTGAACTTAAAAATTTACTCTCTAGTATATACCATCTAGTTGAAAACCTCTCTCTCTCACTATTACAAGGGCCAAAACAATCAAGTTGATTATTGTGGTGGTGTAATAGAGTGAGGTTTTCCACTAGATATATTATACTACTAGTTACTCGCTAGTAGTACTAGCGAGTAAATTTCAAGTTCATTATTGCGGTGGGTATAATTTCAATTGAAAGTCTGTTGAGATTATAGAGATAATGATCATTTAGAAATAGAGTGCATCAAATATGGCCAATACAAAAGTGCCTACATTACAGGAGTTGTATATGATCGTTTAGAACTAGAGTGCATCAAATATGACCAGTACAGCATACTGGTATGAGTGTGGACCAACACCTCCACCCCACCCCTTATTTTGGGCACTAATAAGTGCACGTTGGTGTGGTCTAACAAGCAATGTGATGCAGTTTTTCTTACTGGTCTCCTAGGGTTGGGGGGGGGGGGGGGGGGATAGCCCTACAGAGCCAAGCTCGACCATGGTGCTGGTCTGTGTGGCAGGTATGGTTGAAACAGGTTGACAATAGATAGCTCTATGGGGACTTACACTGGACCAACACCACACTCAGGTTGAAGTAGGTTGACAGTAGTCAATAGCTCTATGAGGACACACACTGGACCAACATCACACTGGGTTGAGGCAGGTTGAAAGAGGTTGACAATAGATAGCTCTATGGGGACTCACACTCGACCATTCATCACACCGTGTTGAGGCAGGTTGAAGTTGGTGAGCAATAACTCCATGGGGACACACACTGGGCTAACACCACACTGGATTGAGGCAGGTTAAAAGTGGGCTCTATATGTGATGTGCACCTCTGTGGTTGTATGGCTAATCAAATGTACACATCCTTCCTTCCCTTCTTCTTGAACTCCAGGTCTCCCTCTTGTCGGAGTTGACTGAAGCACTTATCTGTGATGACTGAGAGACCGACGATGAAGATCTGAAGTCCCTGAAGAGTTTAGAATTACTGCTCAGAGACAACTCTAGCCACTGGCGGGGATTCCTCTTCTAACAGATTGATTGTAGCATTGGCCGAGTTGTTGTTTCAGGGGGTGGGGTTAAAGTATCATGCCATGTGGATATAAGTCATATGACCCGTTTTATCATTACATGTATTCTTGCACTAGTGTTTAGGGACTTGGTAAAAAATAATATCATCCCCCCTTTCATTTTTCGAGCGGTATATATACAAAAGAAATGGGTGGCTAACAAGTATCATAACTCAAGAATGGTATTTAAACTTTAGATGTAGTATAGTAGTGAAGGAATAGAATGGTGAAGGGGAAATTATTATTTTTAGGGATAGGAAAAAAATATCTCCCCTTATATACAGACAAAAGGATTGGCAGTCATTTCTAGCTCTACAATGGGCATTACTACAGGTATTATAAAAGTCTATGCAAGATATGACATGACACGAGAAGTATACGGTATTTGGCAAACTAGGTGCTGTAGACTCGACATGACAATCAGGAACAGTTGTGTATCTTTCTCAAAGTCCTGCTTCCATAATATTTTCCACATAGCAACCCAGCTGCCCTTGAAAACCCACTGCTCCCCCTGAACAAAATTTTTCCTTGTGCAATAAGCAAGAAATCAACCCAAACCACAATGAACCCTTCTTTCTCCTCAGCCGTCAGAGGATGTGGCTTCTTCTTCAAGTTGTCCACGTGGATTAAATCATCATTCAGGGTACGAATCCTTGTTCCATATTGGTTCAAGGCCATTTGCTTTAGCTGGTTACTATCTGTAGCTAGAAAAATGCAAGTCCTGTTCTTGCCAGACAGCTCACCTGTAGCATTTATTGCACATTGAAGGGCCCGTTTCCATTTTGATAGCCGCATGTATGTTCGATGGCGTCTTACTTCATCCAAACGTGGCATTTTTGCAAAACCCGTTCTCAAATGAATAGCCACATATGGCAAGCGGTTCAGGCCGAGCATCTCTGCAGCTGCAGACATCCGTTCAAGCACAACATCATCCAGCTTGAATAAGTAGCGGAACACAATACCAATCGTATCATCCAGTTCATTGTTGGACAAATTCAAAAATCCATGCAGTTGCATCTCATCCATTAACCACTTAGGATTATTTCCATTTATCTTTGGATCCAGTAATGCATTTGGCATCACGTTTGTAGAAAGAATAACATTTGACTCATTGCTACCAATGATCCTCATGTAATACTCCATAGTCTCTTTAGTCTTGTCAATTGTTGAGCTACTAAAGGTGAAGATCTTGAAGTGATGTGGACCAATGAAATCATCAGATTTTAACGAACCACTTGCACTCATTTTCAAGTGGTTACTGACCGTTGTGTCCTTCCAATTGATCATGTATGGATGGAGAAAATCACCTTCTGAATGAGTCGGCCAGACTATGACTATCCTGCGTCTGCTAAACATGGCAAGGAGGAAGACATAAGTAATGCCACGAAGCCGATCCCCAAGTCCACCACAGTATGCGAAGCTACTACACCACCACACCAATGTCCTCCTGGAAGGTGACTTCCTCAAGGTATCATGGAAAGATGCATAGTTCTCTAAGGGCTTGAGAAACCTTTCATACTTCTTTAATAGCAACTCAACTTCTGAATGACCCTCTCTAATAGGACATTTCAAAGGGATCCCATTCAGCAAGTGATCCCGAAAGGAAAAGGAGCTCTGACTTGTCACATTTTGCTGGGACACTAAGATAGGTCGAATCTTTGGCATATATTTATTCTGGAAGAAGACATACTTGACGCAGATAAAAAATAACAACACGGACAGCAATATGAGAACCTTTCTCGTAACCACCATCTTTGCGCCTTTTTTCTGACGTCATGTAGCTATTATAGGCGCGGGCGTATGCCCGTGTCATCGCGGCATCCGGCTCCGAAAGCTGACCTTATACAAATTGTGACTGTGGTTCGTAGAGTGTCTAGCTGAATGCTAGGAGACCTCCAGGACTCCGCATGTTCATGTTTACACACTTTACTGTACTGTATCACCAATCTGATGTCCTGTAAAGCAATAATAATAATAATAATAATAATAATAGCTTGCAGTTCCAGGGGTGGAACTGCAAGCTATGTTGGATGTGGTACAGGCGTATGTGTTAAGGTGGAAGATGAAATTTAATAGCAAGAAGAGCAAGGTCATGGTAGTAGGGAAGAAGGAATCAGAAGTGCATTGGAGGATTGGTGAGGAGATATTGGAAGAGGTCAAAGAATTCAAGTACTTAGGAATATGGTTTGATAGGAAGCTAAGGGGTAATGTTCAGTTAGAGAAGATGGCAAAGAAGGCAGAAGAGTGGGTTGGAAAGGTAATATGAATGAGTAGAGTGAATGGGCAGGTGGAAGTAGACAGAGGAAGAATGGTGTGGGAGTTTCTAGCGAGACCCAGTATGGAGCATGCAGCCGAAGTGTGGTGGACAGGAGGACGGAATGCTCGCAAGAAGTTGGAGTCAGCACAGATGAGAGTGGGTAGGAGACTGTTGGGGGCAAGTGATACAGTAGCAGGAGTGGCAATACGGGGAGATATGGGGTGGAGGAAGCTAGAGGAGAGGAGGGAAGAGATGAAGGTTTTGTTTGGCAAGAGATTAGAGGTGTTGGAACAGAGCAGATTGGTTAAAGTTGTTGTAAATAAACTACGAGAGGATGGAGGAATTGGATGGTGGGAAGAATATGATATCTTGAGGAGAAAGTACAAGATAAACAACGAGGCTGGGTCAGTGCGCAAGTGGAAGGGGAAAGTGAAGGTGAGAAATGAGAAGGACTGGGAGGAGGAAGTAGACGGGAAAAGTACGCTGAATTATTATAAATTGGCAAAGAATGGTGCAGGGGTGGAGAGGTATGTGAGGGCCATGCATGGTCAGGAAGGTGTGCGGCTGCAATTTCGACTGAGGACTGCATCAGCTGGGTTGTTAGAGGATAAGAAGAGATGTGGGATAGTTAGGGATGAGAGGTGTATAATGTGTGATAGTGGAGCAGGGGAGGATGTGGAACATTTCTTGGTGACATGCGGGGAATTTGAGAGGGATCGGCTGGCTCTGATAGATGAGGTACGCAGAATTGCAGGGGCAAGACAGTGGCTGGATGAATTAAGAAGAGTGAGTAAGGATGGAAAGGTGGCATTGCTTTTGGGGAAAGATGTGGAGGGAGTAAGTGATGCAGTGATGGAGGAGGTGGGCGAGTGTGTTATGTTTTGGGTAGGGAAGTGGTGGCAGAGGAGAAAGGAATTGTTGTATGGTCAGCTGAGGAATGATCTTTGGTCCACTCCTGTCCCCCCCTTCCTGAGCAGCGGGACACTCGTAACTTAATATTGTGGATAATTGTATTAATTAAGTACTGTTGACTTCTTTTTAAAATATAGATTGTTATTAGGTTAGTTACTAAATAGTTTCACACTGTGCTGTATTATATATGTGATGGCCTTAACAGGCTCAGCAATAGCAACATTAAATCATAATAATAATAATATAGCAAGGAGTATATATAACATGACAAACATCATCATAATAGCTGCAGCCAACATGGCTAAGAGAATTTGCTCTAGTCTACAACAAGTGATGAACAAGGTCTTGTCTTATAGCGATGAAGAAACATTCCCATATGATCTTGACACCCAAATGAACCAGTCATGGGAAAGAAGTGATGAAGATCTTCTCTGTCAAATTTGTAAAAGCACTAGTAAAGAGGAGAGTAATCTAAATAATTATTTTTACACAAACTATCACATATTGTCCAATAATCTGGCAGGTGGTTTATGTCAATCATAATGCAAATGCCTAAATTTCTTGATGTGTTAGCTACCTTGCTCTAACTGCTGAACTGTTCTCCCATTACCTCTTCTGCATATTGTTTAGTTTCACTCACTACCACTATCCACCAGAAAAGTGCAAAAACATTACAAGGTGACTCGGGAATTGCTATGGTTGTTCGAACAGGTGAAGAAAATGGTTTGATATGCAATTTTATAACATCAAAATGATGTTGATACCTTGCAGGCTCGGAGCTGGATGCTGACAAGGCTGGAAGGGAATGCATTGTGGATGGAGGTTCATATAGGATGACTCTAAAGAGACACGAGAGTTTAGTAGCTACATCAGGGAACACATTACACATGTAATTCTTATCAAATGTATTTTCACCTTTGGTGGTGCAACTTCCATAGAATGATATTGATGCATGCTCTGGATTGGTATATAAGTGAGAAGGCTCATTTGTTGGTGCAGGAAGGCTTGAAGATGCTAAGATCATGGGCATAGGAATAGGGGGGGGGGGGCCGGGAGGCCAGGCCACCCTATAATTTTTGGGTGTAGAAATAGGGGGGGCCAGGCCCCCCCCCAATAATTTTTGGGGTGTAGGATCCCTAAAATTCCAACATGAACAATGTAATCCAACCACAGTAGCAATTCCACAATAGTTGTTGTAGTGTTTTATCTGTCTATGAAGGAATTTGCATACATTACTAAACTCCCAACCTTACACCAAAGAGATATATATATATAGTTTATGATAATTCTCTGACTGCTCTTTAAAGTCTGATTATGACTGAATCATGAACTATGACAACACAGAAAATCAATAAACCATGATGGACATATTCATTAAACCACAAATAGTAAATGATCTCACTACAGGTGTGTGGCACTGAACAGTGACAGGTTCAAAGCTTCAACTTTGACCCTATATTGACCATGAGAACAGCCCAGCAATGTCACAGAAGAGAATGAGAAGTGTTTTTTAAAATTGTTTCTACTTCTGCTTTCGACCCTGGTCAGTCATCAAGTTGAAATATACAGTATACAGGGGCAGATCTAGAGTATCAGTAAGGGGAGGGGGGGGGGGGGGGGGGGGGTTATTCTTGGATGGAGCGTTAGTGAAATTGTCATTTGTAGATAGATTGAGTGATGGCTATAATTATAGCATTTTTAAATATCAATTATGTTTTGTTATTGGACATTCTCTTTGTATATATAACATTTTCATTGTGAAACACATTAATTTTTTATAATTTTTTGGGAATTTATTTTTTCAAATATTATGTTTATTTTTAGATAAAATGATAAGCATCTAATATAATTAGCTACTAACAAAAATTATAAGATTTTCATTGTACCAGGTGCTCCAACAAAAACACAAGGCCTGTTATTAACAGAGTTATTGGCCCTCCCAAATATGAATACTTTCATGGGCGAAAATCAAAAATTCAATTTTCAAGGGTGCCCAGGATCTGTTATAGATGATGCCGGATTCCTTTTATTAGTGGACAGATCTGTCTGCAATAGGAAGATTGACTATACAAGTCTTAATATGGGCGTTAAGAGCCTCTGAAAAAAGTCCATTTTTTGCCAAATTTTTGCTGGAAAGTTCACCATGTGGGCAGTTTCCCATGATAAAGAAAAAAATTCTACATATATAATTGTGCCTTTATTTCCTCAAAATTTCAACTTTCTCCTTCACTGCTACATAATTTTTTTTAATGTATGCCTGTTTTTCGACAGCGTCCCATATATCTCTTATATTCTGCTACCAGAAGTTGTCACTAGGTTAAAGGTGCTCTATCACGGAAGCACATGGCAGCTTCCGGATTGTAGTGCGAATTTCTAAATAAAACACATTTTTTCTGATCAACATTATATTCAGTAGGCGGAGTCTCAAACCCCCCTAATATCTTGAATAACTGTCAGTTATTCACGATATCAATAGGATAACGGAGAGTATACGGAGCATTTGTGCTTCCATGATATAGCACCTGGCATACACATGTTTAAATGGTCAATGATGATAAATGATTGTATATAGTATAATTTCAATTAAAATTCTCTTTGAGGGTAAAGTGAACTGCAGAGCTTATACAAATGATGGCAACTTCTTCTGAATGAGAGCAGTGTCCTGAAGAGTAAGCTTATAAAATCTTGCACTCTGTCCTTGCAGTTCTGGTGCAGAGACAAAGCACACTATGTTCTGGAATAGCACCCAACAGACATTCTGACGAACAGAAGTAGGCCATGAGAGAAGTCATGTGTTTTTCTGCTGCATGAACACATCACTATTTTCATGAGAGCGATCAACAATACAGCCTATGTATATACCATTCCTTATCATAAATGCACGAGACATACTTTCCAGGCTTGTAGCTCAGCATAATCCAACTCGGCTCTTGTTGCTCGTTACCAACAATACTATAATAATAATCATCTGAGATCCTTTTCATTCTCAGTTCAGTTTCAGAAATTGGAATAAAGCAATGGTGGGATCTCGTGCCAGTTCGTTTCACTGCTTTGTCAAACCATGCTGGCAAGTTAAAGCTGCTTTCTTTGTTGACCCCATCAGTGACTGATGTATAGATAAACTTCACTCCTGGAATGTTCTTACATGACCAAGCATACATTTGAGAAGGTGGGAGAATATGTCCATCTGTTGCAGCCTGAAGGCTGGCTCATGCAACTAAACATTTATCTGTACCACCAATGCCACCCCATGGACTCTTGCCATTTGACGTGGCAAAAAAATGCCACTCTGCATCAAGCCTATGATCTTTCTGATGATGACAGAGATTTGTGAAGTTTTTATATTGACTCGCTGCTCCATCACTGAAGTAGAGGAGTTTTTTTTATGAAGTGAAGTTCAACTTTCACATAGGATACCACTGTACTAATGAATTCATGCACAGTTGTGGTGTCATGTTTTAGGCAGTCAGATATCACACACAAATGCTCATACACTGAAGCTGCCCGGCTGATATGTAGTAAATAAGGAATGTGTGAAGGGTGACCTGGGCGTTGTTCCAGTGATACCCATGACTTCGTCTTGTATCACGAAGCTCAGCAAAATCTAACATTACTATAGCTTGATCCTCCTTGAGACCTTCCTTGACCTTGCTGAGGTAACTAGATTGTACTTTTGCTATGAAGTGGTGTTGTCTGATTGAATCGAAGGAATTGCAAGCAGTTTCGATGAAATCTTGGACAGAAGAAGTTAGACATACGTAAGAAGGCTATCCTTTCTGTGTGTGCCTTTCTGTGTGTGCCCACTGCTTGTACGTTACCGAATCATCCAAGTCATGCTCAGAAGAAAATATGTCCGACAAATAATGTTCGAGGGCAACCTTGCCAGAACAGGATTCACAAAGGTACAGCATGCACTCAGGAACAGACTATTTTCCCAAGCAAATCTTTGTAGTCATGAATACCAGGAATGGCAGCTACGAAAAGTTTAGGATTCTGGGTAATGCTCACACACACACATACAGAATGCATGCCTGAGGCAGTCACTGCAACACACCATTTGGGTCTCAAGGCACAAAACTTTGAAAAGCCTACTTTATCGTCAGAATATTTGTTTCTATACTCGACATAAAGTTCACGCAGGTTGACAAGCAGAAGCTTATGCACCTTTTCACTGTTCTCCTTCACTATTACGAAATTCTTTTTACCTGGGCATATGCGCTGGGCATATGCGCGAATATTCTTCCCAACTGGTAGGATTTCACTATCCTTTCCTTAATGTCTTGAGAAAGCTCTCTTCCACCACTCTTCGGATCAGGATCAGCAAGAATACCCTGTTCCCTCTTCAGCTTCCGAGCTCTACGCACCATATGATCTCTATTACACCAAACATTTGGACACTTTTCTGGCGTGTCCAACTTTCTGGCACCAGGGTCAGTAGCTTTATCTTTTCCTGCCTTGTTGAAACTTTGATTTTTCCCTTCAGGAGTAACATCAGTCTGTCAAGATCTTCACAAGAATCCTGTGTGTCCTCCTCAGTAGAATCAAGATCTTTTGTTTGAAGGTCAAGAGCACGTGCAAATTTGGTTTTGACAGCACTCTTGACCTGTTTAATCTCTCGCTGTCCATATGGCAATGCATCTCTCCCTTGAAACAGAATATTCAACAGGTGAACATGCCAGAGATTGATCGTTTTATAGACTATATAAATATCAGAGACTATAGCTATTACTTGCTTGTAATATGCTTCTTGTGATAGGTATATGGATCAGCACAGTACTTCTGTAGACTTTCAAAGCGAGACAAATATACCTTTTCATGATGAAAACAGATCTGGCCTTCCTCATTGAATGAGACACCACACCGCCAAGACAAAAGCCTTCTGTCTGCAAGTTTAAGGTCTCTGATTGTAATGAGTCCAGATATTCTACAATATATATTCCTCATCCAAAGAAATTCCGATTTGGCACCTGTTAGAAGCCATGCTGATGTTGGAATGAAATCATTGACTAGCCTTCTTTCTGTTTTATAACCAAAGATGATGCAATACCTGGTACTTGAAGAGATGATGCAATACTTTGAAGCTCTGGATGATGCAATACCTGGTACTGGAAGAGATGATGCAGAATTTCAGAAGAAATGCAACAGCAGATCATCTCAGAAAATTATGAAACTCAAGTTTACGAATCAGGCCCTACACTGTATAATTACTGGTACATATTAAGAAGAGTGGGTGTGGCACCTTAAACACGATGAAATTCTTTTTCTGAAACTTTTGGCCTTTTTACTAGCAAATAAGAGATCTGTGGTTGTGCTCACTATCTACATAACCTTCAAGGCTGTAATATGAGGATGTCAGGAGAACCTCACAATGGGTGATTCGGAGAGGAGAGTGTCAGAATTTTACTAACAATGAAGGAGATGAAAAAACACGTTGAAATTTTGAGGAAATAGAGGTAAGATCGTACAATTATGTAGAAAAGGTTTCTTTGCCATGGCTAACTGCCCACATGGTGCACTTGCCTGCTAAAAAATGGCAAAAAATGGACTTTTCCCCCAGCCAGAACCATTTTCAGAGGCTCTTAACTCCCATATGAAGACTTTAGTATAGTCAATCTTCCTATTGCAGACAGATCTTTCCATTAATAAAAGGAATCCGGCATCATGAACCCTCTATAACAGATCCTGGGCTGTCAGGGAACCCTTGAAAATTGAATTTTTGATTTTCGTCCATGAAATTATTCATATTAGGGGGGCCAATAAAGGGGGGCCAATAACTCTGTTAAGGACGAGATAGTCCAATTACTGCTACTAAGTTTCTAAAGGCTCACAGCCAGGCTAGCTGGCAACTTTCTTGCTGGATACAATATTGTGGTCTCCAATAGAGCATTTGAGTGCTGGAAAAAGCTATAGCAACAAACTACAGTACACCAACAGCAGCTGCATTGGTCTAGGCTAAAGGAAATCATCTTATGATGGAAAACTACAAAGTTAGCTATTAGTTTTCTAAGTTTCTATGGTACTAATAAATGTTCACTTGTTACATTGCGCAAGTGCCGGATCCAGACGGCCTGGGGGGAAACCCTGCCTGGACCTGCCTCTGCTCTCCTCTCCTGGAACATGAAAAGGGACAAGCCAACTGAAATCAAATCAATCAATGTTATCTCATACATGTGACCAACTGTGCTGAAGTATGTCGTGTCCATTTAGCAATGAAGCATGTAATGATGGATGGAAGAGCTGGTGGTATTTGGCATTTTAGTCAGAAGTGCACACTAAAATATATTATGTCTGTTCTCATAGCCAAAGTGATCATGAAAATTGTTCATTACTCTTGGACAGTTGAACAATTTTCCAAGATCCCTTTCAAGGCTTAAAGAGATTGATTACTAAACGATTAATGGCCTGTGTGGGTATACCATGGAATATATTGAAGTGCTGCACTCCAAGGAGAAAGAGTGAGGTATAGTGGATCCAGGCTAGAACTTCCTTGTGTACACACGTCCATCATCACTTCGACAAAGTAATGAGTGTGGAGGCTCCAACAAAAGAGATAAGAACTTAAAAAGGTGGGCCAAAATAAGCAACATTTGAAAACTGTGTTATACAATGTTTATTCTAAAGGTGAATGATGAATTGTCCTTGTTTTTGTCACTAGGTAGCTAACTAGGTACCCTGAATACCTTTGTGGGTTTTTTATTTTTATTTTTAACTTCTAACTTGTGTTTTTTTCTCTTTTTCTTTTTCCCCTTCTATTTCCCCCCCAATAATTACAAATAATAACTAATTAACATGCATAAATATATAACAACTATATACCTTAAACCCTAAAATTCATTGATTCCTCAATTCCAAATGCTACATTGCACCTTAGTTTAACTATGTCTCTCAGCATTGGGAGGCTAAGTAATTTAGGATTCATTATTATACCAGTTGAAGTATTTGAATTCAATTTCCTACACACTGGAATGTTGCTGTTTTTTAAAGTTTTTTTTAAAGATTAAATCAAGATATTGCTATAGATATATATATACATGTTTTTAAAAACATGAAAATAAATATGGATTGACCAGTCAAACAAAGAGACAAAACAAGAAATGTAGGCCACAAACATTTACAGTACCTTTTACCTAATGAACACCAAATACAATGCAGATTTTAAATATTTTTGTCTTGATTATATTATCTTGTTTTTTTAAAATTCATATAAATACTTTTTAATTTTTTTTGTTTGTTTGTTTGTTTTTATTGTTTTTATATTCAAGCAAGAAGTTACTCCCTGTAACACCAGGTCATAAATGTTGTTTACCATGTTTATACACACATACATCACAAGTGGCTACCTGGTTTTGTTAAAGATCAGTGCTGTTATTGTCACAAGAACCATGTAGAAGCACGAATTCACATTCATTCGAGCAGATGTATGGAGTGGGGAAGTTCACAAGTGTTGTTAGTACTGAGTCTGACTCTACCTGTGAGCTTGCTGCTAGTTTTTCATTGTCAGGAGGCAGTTCACTGATTTGTCTAAGGGAAGAACAGTCATGGCTTAAACATATAAGTTCCTTGGTCCAGCTACCAAAGTTTTGCAGCAACTAGGATTATCAGTTTGTGACAGGAATAATGGAGCATGATGCTCTTGTTGCTCCGCCAACAGGCTTTTGGAAGGATATCTGATTTCAATGTCTTCTTCTGTTGTATGAAGGACTGTTTCCAGATCATGATTCCTCCATTGTGGTAGTAGTTACTCCCCTCGCAATTATAATAAAACTCAAGCACTTTCATCATAGTCTATTTAAAATATCAACTTTTACTTCTGTACAATATATATATACTAAGTGCACTGCGCATTAAGATGGCCTGATAGGGCTCAGAGATTAACAATACTTCTTGATAGATGATTGTATACTTGATTTGTTGTAGGAATAATTATTAGTCCTGGAGACTAGAGAGGACTATCTGTTAGGTTTGTTGATCTCTGGGAGAAACAACTACCGTTTCACTTGCACTGTAGGAGCCATAAGAGTAGAAGTCTCGAGGTTGGAATAAGATTTTAATGGAGATCAGTTTGTTTACAGAGTGCCACTATTGTACACAGCAGTAAGATAGAGTATGAAACAGTACTACTACTAGTGATAGTGTGGTGTGGGCTTTTATACAAATGGGGTGATTATAATCAGGTGATGTATGGTCTTGTGACTAGTATACTTGATTTGTTGTAGGAATAATTATTAGTCCTGGAGACTAGAGAGGACTATCTGTTAGGTTTGTTGATCTCTGGGAGAAACAACTACCGTTTCACTTGCACTGTAGGAGCCATAAGAGTAGAAGTCTCGAGGTTGGAATAAGATTTTAATGGAGATCAGTTTACAGAGTGCCACTATTGTACACAGCAGTAAGATAGAGTATGAAACAGTACTACTAGTGATAGTGTGGTGTGGGCTTTTATACAAATGGGGTGATATAATCAGGTGATGTATGGTCTTGTGACTAGTGAATGAATGATGTGTTAATTATGAGTTCATGCTTGCAGCCGCTTGGTGTTGGCTAGCGACTCCTTTCCTGGAGTTGACCTCTGGTGGGCGTAGCTGGCTGGCATGTTGGCAAGGCATTCCTAACACTATCCAAATCAAGTTCCTTCATATTGCTGTCCTTCAAAGATCATTGCTTTCTCACAACTCCTGCTGAGCACCCCCCTCCCTTCCTCCCTCTCCCCTGTCTCCCATGCATCTTAGTTAATGATCCACATATATGCAGATGATGTTGTCTTCTGGCGGACTAAGGGGTGGAACTGCAAGCTATGTTGGATGTGGTACAGGCATATGTGTTAAGGTGCAGATGAAGTTTAATAGTAGGAAGAGCAAGGTCATGGTAGTGGGGAAGGAAGTAGGAGTGCATTGGAGGATTGGTGAGGAGATATTGGAAGAGGTCAAAGAATTCAAGTACTTGGGAGTATGGTTTGATAGGAAGCTAAGGGGTAATGTTCAGTTAGAGAAGATTGCAAAGAAGGCAGAAGAGCGGGTTGGAAAGGTGACATGGATGAGTGGAGTGAATGGGCAGGTGGAAGTAGACAGAGGAAGAATGGTGTGGGAGTTTCTAGCGAGACCCAGTATGGAGCATGCAGCCGAAGTGTGGTAGACAGGAGAACATAATGTTTGCAAGTCAGCATAGATGAGAGTGGGTAGGAGACTGTTGGCAAGTAATACAGTAGCAGGAGTGGCAATACAGGGAGATATGGGGAGGAGGAAGCTAGAGGAGAGGAGGGAAGAGATGAAGGTTTTGTTTGGTAAGAGATTAGAGGTGTTGGAACAGAGTAGATTAGTAAAAAATAGTTGTAAATAAACTTAGAGAGGATGGAGGAATTGGATGGTGGGAAATGAGATCTTGAGGAGAAAATATGAGCTAAACAACGAGGTTGGGTCAGTACGTAAGTGGGAAGGGGAAAATGAAGGCAAGAAATGAGAAGGACTGGGAGAAGGAAGTAAACGGAAAGAGTATGCTGAAGTTTTATAAATTGGCAAAGAATGATGCAGGGGTATGTGAGGTCCATATGGTCAGGAAGGTGTGCAGTTGCAATTTCGACTGAGGACTGCATCAGCTGGGTTGTTAGAGGATAATAAGAAGAGATGTGGGATAGTTAGGGATGAGAGGTGTATCATGTATGATAGTGGAGCAGGGAAAGATGTACATTTCTTGGTGATGTGCAGGGAATTTGAGAGGGATCGGCTGGTACTGATGGATGAGGTGTGCAGAATTGTAGGGGCAGGACAGTGGCTGGATGAATTTAGAGTGAGTAAGGATGGAAAGGTGGCATTGCTTTTGGGGAAAGAAGTGGAGTGAGTAAGTGATGCAGTGATGGAGGAGGTGGGTGAGTGTGTTATGTATTGAGTAGGGAAGTGGTGGCAGAGGAGAAAGGAACTATTGAATGGCGATCTTAGGAATGTTCTTGGGTCCCCTCCTCTCTCCCTCCTCCTTGAGTGGCGGAACACACATAACTTAGTATTGTGGATAATCCTGTTGAATTTTAATATAGATTGTTATTAGTGTTAGTTACGTTATATAGTCGCACACTGTGCTGTAATATATGTGGTGGCCTTAACAGGCTCAGCAGTATCAAGATTATATCATAATGATGAATGAAGCAAGTAATATTATTTCCCATCATTAGTATTTGTAATAATTTTAATGACATTCTAATCACTAATTTTAAGTTGATTATTGAGACCGTCATTGCATCTACATTATGCCTACAGGATTTTTGAGAATAATGAGGAGGAGGAGGAGGAGGAGGAGAAATTTTAAAAATGAATAAAATTTCATTATCTCAGCTCTTAGCTTCCTAAATGGTCCCAGAGAGTGCTTGCTAAGGTAGCCAACCTCGGCAGACAAAACCAAAAAATGTAGAAAGTGTGGATTTTTAAAAAAGAAATTCCTCCAAAGTCTCTACAGTCTTACCCTGCCAAAATCCATGGCGTTTAAAACCAAATTCCAAAGGTGAACGGGTTGGTAAGCTCGGTAAGGATCGCCCAGTGATCGAGTGTCTTAATTAATGCGCTTGCCTTATTAGTTGTGGAGTTCTTGCTCATGGGAGATAGCAACTTAATCCAAAGGAGTCTGTAACTGATCTTCTACTAAAGTATCTGCTTTTTTGGTTGATGGAGTTACTGTTACCAAGTATTTGAAAGAGGCTGTAGTTGTAAAAAAAAGAGGAAGTAACCAATGCAAACCACAACCAATTAGATCACCTTAAAGATTTAGAGCTTTTTGATTTTTTGAAGCCAATGTTTCAACCGAAATACTTCGGTCTTCATCAGGGTAAATTAAAAAACAAATGCATCCACACTCGCTGGCAACACATTTCACAAAACAAATATTCGTGTCGTCCAAATAACACGAAGAACCTTACACATGTGGGAATCAACTGGTAAGAAGAATGGCCCGTCTTACAGAAGCATTTGTAACTTGTATATATGTGGACAAAATTTTGACTATCCCTATCCTTGCCAGCTCCACTTCTCTGGGAAACCCAGCTGATAGTGACTGCAAGATTATGGGTGTCTGATGAAAGAAACCATTAAGAAGCCCGCCATTGTTTCTAGCCTTTGTAGGAAAAAGTTAACGATGGCTCTAATAAGCTTTATGGATAAACTGTATTGCAGTGTCTCACTCACTTCCTCACCATTGCTTATAGGTCAGATGCTGTACTTTAACCCTCTTTACACCAAGTTAGCTAGAAAAATTCAAATTTTGAACTTTTTTACTCTTATTTTTTAAGAAGTTATATATTTGCACAAACTTTTTACTTATGGGTCAGATACTGTGCCTTAAAAAGCATTGATAATTTGGTAGGTATTGGGTCAGAGACATGTGAAGACCTGAAACCCTAATATTCAGCTACTTTTGAGGCCTGTTGACTGCTCATACCAATTAGTTATCACCTAGCTACCAGTTTCCATGGCAAGCAGGATGTTTAAGCAAGTCCAGTAGGAATGCAAACTTGAAGTGTAAACATTATTTAGACATTAATGAATATAGAGGGGGGTGTGGCTTCAACCCCCGAATCCAGCCCTGTGGGGCCTATATAGGCTCCACTTAGTGGTGATCCCAGCTCATGTGGACTAACTCAGCGGCTGAGACACCCACCAAAAATTGGGGGTTGGGGGACTCAATGTTGACATAATATGTATTGCCAAAAAATGTAATAACAGCTGAATAATGTTCACAACAAAATCTCAGTTAATAGTTTCCAAAATACTTAATTCTATCAAGTCAAATTCATTTGTTACTGATGCTAAATTAAGGTCATCCATATACTCTTTGTGTATATACAATTGTTTAAGAGGAATTAGGTTGAAGATCGTAGGTAGGGGTAAAGCTGTTTCAAAGCAGAAAATGATCTCTCAGAAGTGGAAGAAGTAGCTAATGGGCAAAGTTAAGTATAATTGAATTATTCCTGCCAACACCCCTTTAAATATCTCATTGCTGTTCATGGCTTTACAGGTATATAGTATTTACTGAAGTGCCATTCTTTACAGAAGATGTCCCTTTTTTATAATAAGAAGAGGCAGTTGTCTTGATATATTTAGATCCTACTTCCAAATTGCTCTGAAAATCGCTGCTTTTATCAATGTGTGTTCTATAGAGAGCACCTCTGGAATACGTTGTACGGGAGGGTCGAGCCTTTTTCCCCTTCCTATGTCTCAGCCACAGAACGCTTTTGCAATCCAGCCGGTGTGACCAAGCCTCAGGGGGAGCCCAGCTGAAGCTGCAGATGCAGTTCCTGAGATCCACTTATTTTGTTGAAAGAGGGGTTGGTGCGTTCTTATGGAAGGAATTGACGCTCAGCTTATAAATACACAATTACCTCCCCAGGTGTCAAATCAACTTGGACCACCCTTGACCCCTCCCATCACAATGATCTGGCTTGCGCGCGCATAATTGCTCTGTGGGGGTATCAGGATGGATGTTTAGAGGTAACACGACTACTTGCAGCTTATAGGAACTTACGCTGTTCGCAATAAGAATGAGTTGCGAGGCATTTTCTGAAACGAGCGCGCAGAACACGCCGCTGGCGGTATCTGAGGCAAAGGAATGGATTGAGGTGAGCTTGTATGTAGCAGCTACAGACCATTGGCTGGCAACACTTAAAAGCCTAGTATTTATTTTTCGTATATTCGTTATCTTCCAGGCTGTTACTGAAAATAAATTCAAGAATGGTTCAATCAGAGAGTCACTGGAAGATGGAGTGCTGCTCTGCAAGTAAGTTAGTCAGTCTATAAGTCTTAGTGTGGCTGATAAGCTCTGGTCCACTTCTAGGAGTCACACCACTGTATTTCCCTGACTACCAATGTACCAGCAGTTTTTTTGTCACTTAAAACATATTTTTGTTTGTCCATGTTTTTCTGCACAAACCATGTGCTTCCACATATATTTGTCTATTAGTCTAATGAACAAAATTAACCCTGGTTTTATCAAGAGGATTAATAACTCCAAGTCACCTATTGGTTACCTGGTAAGATTCATCATCATCAGAGATGTTTTCCAATCATGAGTGGGATCTTGCAGGAGACGACATGTTTAGATTGTACTTTGTTTTTGTTATGTCTAACCAAATCTCAAAAATCACCACTGCCTTCTGTAGGACAACATTCAGCAGTTCTTGCTTGGGTGCCAGAACCTGGGCTTGAAAGATTCTCAACTGTTTGATATAATGGACTTGCAGGATATAAAGGGAGTCAAAAAAACCGGGTAAGTAGTCAACAGGATGAATAAATATACCAGCTTGCATTTATCGTGTACTTTATCATCATAGAGTCAAGAGAAATGAAGGTGACAGGCGTATTCGAAGCGTACGTTCTGATCTACTCTAACTTTATAGTTGGATTTTTTTCAAGGGGTTAAATATTCGCAAATAATGACTTTTTGAATTTCTGGGGGGGGGGGGGGAATGTTTGTAGATTGTGTGGTGTATAGTGGAAGCCACACCCTGCCTGCTGCTCTTCTGTACCCATTCGTGGATTGTAACCCAACTTTAAAATTTGGGCATATTAAATCGAGGGATTTATCTTGCTCTACGGTATTTGAAATTAAGATTATACTAAGTACACCATGCTTATCATCGTACAGATATACCAAATAAATGTAGTTGTTATTTCCTCATTATAATTCCACTGTGGGGAAGAAAGTTGATAGCGAGTTAGAGCCTGACTTGTAAATGCATGCACAGACCAGCACGAGTCACACTGGCCACAAGAGCATGCAGGGAATTATAATGCTGGAATGGTGTGCTTACCCGATTGTAGGTTTGCATTACGCTCTACTGGTTAGGCCAGACAGTGGCTGAGTTGGATGAGTATGATGGTCCTCAGCTAGACTTGGATAACTTCAAGATACTCATGGAGGAAAATGTGAGACATTGTAACAACTTGCTTAGTTACTTTGTGAAGCCAGCCAGTAACAGATATGCATCTCACATCACATAATTACAATTTGAGACCAGTGCTTGCACACCATAATACCACACCATATTTCTCAGATACCAGATGTTGATGAAAATAGCGTCAAGGAAACCGAAATCATTCTCCATGGAGAAGTGACTGAGCATGACTTTCTGACCAGCAACCATCTGGAGCACTTCCAAATCCTGGAGGAGACGCAGTTTCCCATACCTACTGCCACCTCAAATGGCTCCATGATGGAAAGCAGTCTCCAGGAGAATGGATTAATGCTCACATTTGAGCAAGAACAGACAGCAGATGAATTGCTAGCCGATATCCAGAATGCAGTGGATGAGATGCTGGAAAATTTTCATTTAAACCCAGTGCCCACACCTTATCCATCCACTGTCCCTCAACAACCCATTAACCCAGACACTGAGGGAATAAATTCAACCGATGAGGTATCTGTAAATCATAGTGCTTGTGGCGATGTGATTGGCAATGGCGGTGGTGCTATCTCTAAGACGAGTCACACAGTAAAGATGCTGAACAGAAAAAAGAGTGGATTTGGATTTCAAGTGATGGGTGGGGTTGATTCCAGCATTCCGGCACAAGTGGACTATGTCGTTCCGGGTGGGTGAGAATATTTCTGATGAAGCATGGTTACAAAGTTGCATTTGTTCCACTTGAGATGTCCTGCTAATTGTTCTCTTCTAGTTTCGTGTCAACCACTATACGTAATAGTAATAATTTATACAGATATAGCTGCTGACACATTGTACACTCTGGGAATTACAAGCTAAACTAATAGTGTTTTTATTTTTATTTTCACTTTTCATGGGTGGCAGCAAGCCAATTTGACCCGGGTTTTCACTACAATGCATCCATTGTTATACTGGGCACAAACTATGTTTGCTTGTATTTTATCAAAATGGTCATGTATGTGTGTGAATTTGCAGGAAGCATAGCTGAGGATGCTGGACTTGAGGTAGGGGACATTCTTGTCTGCGTGAATGGCCAGGGGGTGTCCGACCTTTCTCATGTCGACCTTGTTGGAATGATCAAACAGGTATGTAAGAATTCTAGTTTCTTGTCTGCTTGTCTCACGCCAACATGATATTGTTGTCACGCCAACATGATATTGTTGTTGATAGTGTCGTTGTTGTTGTTGTTTTGCTTGTCCCAGGCTGGTTGTGCGGGGGAAGTGGTGATCAGAGTGGATAGAGTAGAGGCAAGCCGGAGCTACCAAGGTGACGCATCACTGTTTGTCGCTATGCATGATGTGGGCGTGTCATTTAATGAGATGTTGTCCATGATGGTGCAGCTGTAAAACTACTTTGTGCTGGTCTCGTGTGTATAGTCTGGATTACTAGTCATAGAGTCATGAATATAGCAAGAACCATGTGACTTCATAAGTATAGTTTGAAATCTTCATTGTTAATTCGTGTGCTCTCTCACCCAACCAGCTAGTGAATCACCGAGAGTATGCACACAAACACACGTGCACACACACACACACACATTACACGTACCACACACATATACTTGTTCCCTTGCTGATCCAATAAGTATGGAATGTTGCTCCCCATCATGACCTATATTAATCATGGTGGAAGAATGTAAACAGATACCCACGTTGCCACCTTGGTATAGTGTTACTGTCACATACAGAAGCATTACAGTGACGTACTGTCAGTGTGTCTGCAGGGTAGGGTGGGGAGGGGGGGGGAGGGTTGGGGAGAGGTTTCATCACGGCATATCACACCTGATGGATATTCACAAGTGCATAACAAGATTTAAATTACATTCACAGATGCACACCCACTAATTAATTTTTTACCACCTACCTAATTATGTCTGTAGATGGAGCAAGTATTGATCACATCCCTCAAAATAATGCCAGTGCACCAGATGCTATGAATTTTTCTCGCAATGAGTCTAGTGAAGAATGGGATGAAGAGAATGAGACGATGAGGCAAGCACAAGGAATAGCTCCGATGTATCCTCAGAGGAATGCTAGAAGTCTAGATAATGAAATCACCAATGGTCCCCCTCCTTCATATGGCAGGAAATCATTACCAACTTTAGTAGAGTACCATGAAGAAGCTCTGTTTGAGGAGATTGAGCAGATGATGGAGTCTGCTTCTCGTTCTCTTTCACTTGAAGCTCTATCTTCATCCTTCTTGCCTCTACGGAAGACCAACTCTGAACCGCCTCCCACTGAGACCTCCTCAATCATGCCCACTGACCTACTCCAAGATGACATGGAGATCATCGAACATGAGCTACAGGAATTGGCGCTGATGGAGAACACAGAGTGCCAAGCGCAAGACTGCAACCTCAGTGACTCTGCCAGTGAAGAGGAAGGGAAGGTTTCTAGCAAGAAGGTTGGGGCAGAGAATGAAGCAGATACAGCTGCTATCAAGTTCAACTCATTTGAAGTGGAGGAGTCTAAAAGTCCTCTGCCACTGTCGCATATTCATGAGATTCCAATGGATATTGAAATTCGGCAGATTGAGGCTAATTCCCCCAGGGAAATACCCACCCAAACATCTCCTCGATCAGATGATAAACCTGTTTCTTATCCACCAGAGATTTCCTCAGATAAACCAGTGAACAAGTTGGCCAAGTTCTCTGAAGATAATTTGAAAACTGTTCCTCTAAAGACTGCACCTCCAGTCATCGGGCATTCAACAGAAGAGCTTGTGACTCGGCCACGCATGATTAACTCGCCTCCTCCACCCAAGCCAAAGATCAAGGCTCCTAAGAGAGCAGTCAGAAGACCTGCTCCTCCTCCTCCTCCTTCTGAATCAGGATCGGAGCAAACCTCATTGCCAACCAATGCTAGGAATGCTAGTACACCAGTGAATGATGAAGCTATTCCAATCGTCGACAATGACAATGAGAATTCACTCCTCCGACCCTCAGTCAAACTTGAGCATAACACACAACAAGCTTGTAGCTCCCCTCAAAATGTACCCAACACCCCAGATCATCTCACTGGCCAAACACATGCTTCTACCACTCAACAGGATACACCCACCCCTAAACATGCTCCAAGCCCACAAGGAGATGTCTCTAGCCCTAAACATGCTCCAAGCCCCCAAGGAGATATCTCTGGCCCTAAACATGCTCCAAGCCCCCAAGGAGATATATCTAGCCCTAAACATACTCCAAGCCCCCAAGGAGATGTCTCTAGCCCTAAACATGCTCCAAGCCTGCAGCCACAGGAACCTGTCTCCAGCCCACTTGAAGCCTTAAGTCCACTTCAAGACTTATTCACGATGACTCCCTTTCAACGTTCTGACTCACCTGATTTGGTGACTCAGATGAAGGAACTGGCTTACTCCAAGATTATTTCCACAGAATTTGAACCATCAACTTCTGTGCAAGAAGTACATACCACCAAGAAGTTGAAGGATGGCTCACCTCCAGGAAGATCCATTCAGAAGGACAACTATAAGCTTCAAGCAAAGCATACAGAAAAGCAGCAACAGCCTCAAACACCTCCGTTCATGTCCAAGAACTTGGACTCAATTGACTCCAGCATTATATCCAACGATCCTGAAACAGTTGCAGCTCCCCTCATCAATACGACACTTGATCCAAACACTTCAGATAATGTAGAGATCATGGGAGGCATCAAGATTCAGCGTGTCCAGAAGACCAGGTGGACTCCAGCCAATTCCTCTCCAAACCATACTCCAGCTATGACAAAATCAGCAAACCCAGCTCTCCTTATGCGCACAGGTAGATCTGCCACACTTCCAAGCACCTACCTCCGCAGTGGAATATCGAAGAGCATAAATTCCTCTCGCTCTCATGAGAAAAGCAGGCAAGTTGAAATGAATGGTACTGGGATGACAACAAGGCGGGATTCTGTGGGTGCATCTGCCGTGGCGGCCAGGGGAATAGGACGAGGCATCTCTGGAGGGATAAGAAAAGCTCAGGAGCAGAAGAAACTACCACCCAGAAGCCAGAACTCTCACCAGCCACATGCATTTCAGAAACAACAACAACAGCCAAGGAGGAACCAGGAAGAGCTAAGAAAACGAAAGCTCAGCCCTGGTAATAAGTCACAGAAATATGTTCCTACTGCCAATGGAACAAGTGCCTCGGGAATGCAACAGAGCCAAAGCTTGTCCAAGGGACCTATTAAGGATTACAAGAAGAAGTGTTCCACGACCCGGTCCATCACCAAGGATACAGTGAAGGATGGCTTCCAAGTGGCCTATGCCATGACCGCCAAAGGCTCCTCTGATTTGTGTTCCCACTGTCACCAATATCTGGGCCATGGGGCTGTGGTGTCGCTGCCCATGCTCAAGGTGCAGTATCACGCCAAATGCTTCACTTGTTGTGTGTGCAGGAGTTCTCTGGGTCAAGAAGCACGGAATACTATGGTCTTAATGAAGAACAAACAGCCGCACTGCCGGCGCTGTGCCTCTAGCGATAATGGTATGTCAAATATGTTCTGGTACTAATCGCAATAATTTACAGCTTCATTGACCTTTAACAATGTCGAAAAACTATACCTCTGCAATTGGTTGTGATTTTTTTTGCCTTCCTCTGTGTATGCGTAGGTATTGTGACTACAGAGTGCTGATGGAAAGATTGTCTAATTATTTTAGTCCATGACATAGCTCTACACTATACCATACCCACTTGTCACTGTGATCTGTCCCTTCTCTCTTTCCCCACTGCAATACTGATTGAGTCTTGTATAAACTCTATTAGACTTCTTCACATCACAATCATATCGTTACACTTGCTGACATCAATACTTGTCGGATTGCTTTTACCAGGACTTCTCATTGTCCGGCCTAGCCCAAGGCCTAAGGTACATACAGTATTGATGCCAACATTGTAATGCTGTAATGATAGGATGTGACATGAAGAAATCCCATGAGATGGAAGTGTACAATTAATTAACATACCTATCACTGTGGGTTTAAACTCACACACATAATGCATATGTAAACATAGCACAAAATTCTGTATTAATATGACTACGCTCATAACATACACAAACTCGTTGCTTGTTCATATTGTTTGACAAACCCAAACGGGATACAGAAGACCACTTCCTACCAAGTCCAATACTTAACTGGAATGCACTAGTCACCATCTTATACACACGTCAGGACAGGACAGTCCCTTTCACATGAGAAGGTGCATGGAGGCCATGTTTGTCTTGTACATATATACTTTCTGGCAAACTTTCAATTCATTTTGGTCCTTCTGAGTACATCATGAGCTATATCTTGAAGTTGGCGCAGGCATCATTACCTGAATGTGCGCTATCACAAACCTGGCCAGCTGGATTGTGTGGGCTGAGCGACTTCATAGCTGTTGTGATGGAAGTGAAACACTACAAAGACGTATCTCTGCACACTGCTCCTACTGATGTCTGTGTGGCTATGCATGCTTAAACCAATGCAGGATAACCTTATATATCTCTTGTTGTTTTTGTCCATTACTGCAGTCTTGCCCAGTGAACTTTGAAATATTGCAACATCAGTCTTTGGATTACTAAGTCATTGACACAGAAATCAAGTGGTCTTAATGGTTGACTGGTCTTCTTTAAAAATGATAATAATAAAAAGCAAAACAACATTTTGTGCCAAGTACCAGCCAAAACATTAAGTGATATACGTGTCATAGGTATGTATACCAGGCACAACTGTGTGCTGTCTCAATGTCCAGTAGACCCTCACTACTTGGCACTCATTAATCAGATCCACCCCCTTCCTCTAATCTAGACAGCGAGAATGTTTTGACCGTGCTAAAGTGGCATTATTATTATTTCTTTAAATAAAATTTAGTGTGTGAGGTGGTTAAATAAAGAATAATAGGCAGAGAGTAACCAGATGACACATCACAGTGGAATTGACCATTCACAAAGATGTGTAGAGTCACTTGGTTGTCAGTAGTTGGAGAAAGTAGTCGTTGGAAGAGGGAGCTATATGCATATCTACATAATCATCAGGCCAGCTAACCAGTATTTTGTGTCATCAGGTTAGACCACACATGCTGCATTTGCTATCACATGAACCTGTGTGTGGCATTCGTGGGCTGCCAGACTGGACACCTGATCCTGCTATGAACTTGGTTGGACAATGTTACATACTTCATTAATTATATTATATACTATTAATCATTATTGAATAGCATTAGTGGTGGTGTTGTTGTCATGCTACTGTTGTCAGCCTTATATTTTTATGCTACTCTGATGGTCTACTCTTGAATATTGCTATTTTGCTATATATATATATTGAAAAATATATAAAATGTATTATTGTTCACTTATGCAAACCAAGTGCTCAATTATTATATTGAGCTGATTCTAATAAGATAAAGCATCAACTAGTGTTTCCAGGTCTTACCGTAAGCTTTGGTTGTTAAGCCTCGCGTGTTTAGCGCATATAAAGTTGTTGAGCGCCCATTTCATTGGCATTGTCGTGTCTTCGTTAGGTGTCTCAAGGTATTTCGTAGTAAGTCGATGTGAAACCGATTATGTGCATGCGTATTAGCTACCCGCGAGGACAACATAATTATTTCACTACCCGCGAGGACAACATAATTATTTCAACAAAATAAATGGTGCATCTGTCAATTGTCTGCTTATTTGCAGGGGACGACTTCTAGACCTTTTCCCAGTCTTCTAGTAGCGCAAATACTCCTCCATGGCCTATGAAATTCCAAAACAGTTTTAGACATACCGTATTTCTAGCTTGTGAAGGATGCCAACAGCGATCCTGTTCCTGTTCCCATCATTGGCTAAAGCTTTTCGCCAAGTTAGTAGGGTGTCTTGTTTCCGAGGGAAAAAGTCAAACGCTTGAACGGCTTGCTCCTACGTAACCTCACATTCTCTGGTTGAAAAATAAGCTCCTTCGGCTAGCTCCCTAGGTCTCTGGTTTTCCGATTACGGAAAATAATCCTTTGCCTCTCAGTTAACCGCCCGTTTTCTTACAGGTTAGTTTGAAGCGGGGAGCTAAACATTAATTTTATGTTATGTATACAACTTCTGGGTAGGTATTTCCCCACCCTATCTACAACATTGCAGATCCTATCTGCCCTAATTTGGTCTTCAAAACTTGGGGGCACAGCCTAATCAGATCAGAGGGCATGGCATGGCCATGGGGTTCATAACCTAATGGCCGTTTTCAAGCTTTATGGGTGTGGCCTTTGGGAAGGATATTCGTGACCTGTCCCCCTTAATTAACACCCTCATTTACAATATACGTGCCATGTGGTTTTAAAGCTTTGGAGAAATGGCATGGCCAAAGGACATGACCACCCAAACCGAGTCTAAAACTGTCTGGGGTCAAGAAGTTTTAAATTGAAGCCTAAAGGAGCAGTAAGCCACACACACATAGACACACACACTCCTGCAAAAGCACCCTTGGCCTTTGGGCCACTTATTTTCTATCACTTCAGTTCTGGTGGAGTGGTGGGCAAACACATGCATAGCTCATACAAGCTAACTGCAGGCATTATCCTTAGCCATGAGCACTCATAGGACATACAGAAAAGGCCAAGAAAAATATTATAGTGGCAACACTATACCTGTTTGTCCATCATACCTATTTTAAAGCATTGGGGACACAACATGGCCAGGGGCGTGGCCTATGGGCCCAAAACCTGCTATGTTCTTCCCCTGTTAAATACCTCTAGTCCCTCCTGGTCGTATCGTAGTTTGGCATTATTGCTGCTTTGTGAGAGTCGCATGATCGGGGTGTGTATTCAGGATAATAGTAACTCTACCCATATCCTTTCCCTGGTATAGTTAACCCCCCCCCCCCCCCCCCCCCCCTAGTCCCTGGTCCTCTGTGTAACCAGTCATTAAAACAAAGAAACGGGATACAAACATACACAGACGGGAAGGGACGAGAGAAATATTGGTATAGAAACTACCTGCCCTCTGGACACCAGACTCACCCTCCAGCCCTAAATCAACCCTAATTTGTAAACGCTGCACTTCAGTGCTGATCCTGTTATCTGCCCTAGTTTAGGAACGTGGCATGGCCAGGTGGTCAGGGACATGGACTAATCGGGTCAGGGGCATGGACTAATCGGATCAGGGGCATGTCCTAATTGGGTCAGGGACATGGCCTAATCGGGTCAGGGGCATGGACTAATCGGGTCAGGGGCTTGGACTAATCGGGTCGGTGGCATGGCCTAATCGGGTCGGTGGCATGACCTAATCGGTCAGGGGCATGGCCTAATCGGGTCAGGGTCATATATGTCCTAGATTCAATTGGCCTCTCACCACCACGTTAATATACCAAGCTTGTAAAGTTTCATCTTCTGCTGTCTTGTGACTGGACATCTGTCCAATGCTTGTACCATGCGATTTAGAGCCTCGGTTGGATCGGGCCAAAGGATTTTGAGGAATTTGAATGGGTAACCCAAGGAATTTTGTGGTAGCGCTGCCTATGAAACTCACTCACTCGCTCGCTCACTCACTCTCAGTCACTCACTCACACTCACTCACTAACTTACTCACATATACATACACACATACAACACACACACACGACACACCCACAACACCCACACGACACCCACACACACACACAAATGGACAGACACTCTCATTTGTGTTGATGTGTGTCCCCAACTCCTCTAAACAAAAGACTTTAATTAGATGTTGTTATTGCCAGTAAGGCGACTAGCCGATAGACGATACACTTATGCTTTCAGTCGCGGGTCATTAATGGGGGACTAAAGGTCAAAAATTAAAGATAAGGAATCTAAGGAAAGTGTGTGCCCTACTTAGGCCTCCATAGCCGCCACATGGTTGATGAAATACTTTTTAAACAATACAAACAAACGATATTGCTGTTAAAAGGAAACAGACTCTATCCATGTTAACCACATCCTTAGATGACCCTTTACCATTTATAGATCTTCTACGAATCATTATGCTGTAAAAGCAGTTCAATATCAGTGAACATGATTGTAAATGGTAAAGGGTTGTCTAACTGGTTGTTGTCTACATGGGTACAGCCTTGGTATTTGTTTTTAGCAGGTCAATCTAAGTTGCTCGGATCAACGAACTCTGAATTAGACATTCTCAACAATCAATTTAAATTTGCTTCTCCACGTCTTGTCTAGATGCTCCAGCCTTCACCAGGAATCAGGAGATGTTTTTTCCTTCCTTTTTTTTCTTCCCTGCTGGTTTACTAATTTAGTGAAAAATTCTACACGTGCTTGGTGTCTTTTGGGGGCCAATGTCAGCTGAAACCACCCCCATTTAGTGAAACCACCCCCATTTAGGCATCTAGAAGCTGCCATGTGAGATATGAGTTTAGGTTTTGGGAAAGGGTGGGGGGGGGGGGGGGGGGGGGGGGAAGAGGGTTACCATCTGCCATTTAAAAAATCAATACAGTGCTGCTAAATTAATATAGAGAGTGCAACCACACTCCACAAATATGGTGTATTATGGCACTAAAATTGTGGGTCTAGGTGTAACCATACCAATAGTGTATGCACACAGTCTGGGGTGGGTGGGGTGAGGGCTAAACCTCGTAAATGTGTGGTCATGAGGTTCATGTGCGGTCATGATGATATATTTATGTGGCTTTGTGGTGTTGTTATAAATCTTTTTTTAGATGTGCAAGAGAAATCCGCACTAATTTTATTTTTCATTGACTTCTCACCTGTTCACTTTAAATATACTTCATGCAGCTTGTCCTTGAAGCTTGAATACTGGTTTACTGGTTTATACTGGTTTATACTGGTTTATACTGGTATTTTCTTTATGGGGGGAGGGGTTGCATGAAATATGCAGGACTTCACATATGTTGAAGGAAGACGTTTCCCTCCGGTTTCCTTCTTTATACACAAATTCAGGTTCTAAGAATAATCTCTGTAACTCCTTCTTGATCTGAGCTCTTATGGTCAATGGCAAGAATATGCTTCAAGAGGGAATTTTTGAGGGGGTGATATGTTTCATATTTTCGTTGCTTTGTGGATATTTCAAAATGTAGCACCTGTGAAAATTTATTCTGACTATGTGCAAAAGACTTTGAACTTCACCACCGGTCACAGAAGAAGCTAATGAAGTTATGGAGTCAAGAGTCCCCCAAAACCCGAACTTGTTTATAACCTGAGATCACCATTTCTTGGCATATGTGAATGATACATAGCCATCCAAGCAGCAGTTAGCCAATAACCCTGACATCCTGAATTTGTGCACATACTGAGATGACTCCCTTGCACATGAGGATGACCACGCATGATCCAATGAGATCACTCCCTTGCACATGTGGATGACCACGTGATACAGTGAGATCACTCCCTTGCACACGAGGATGACCATGCATGATCCAATGACACTCCCTTGCACATGAGGATGACCACGCATGATCCAATGAGATCACTCCCTTGCACATGTGGATGACCACGTGATACAATGACTACATCTACTTTAGCATCCACAAACTCTTAGCATTTTGTTAAAACCTTTGAAAATTCCAGCACACTACTCTTCAATACACTCCTGCCTATTCCTACCTCATCACCACCTGCTCGTACAAGCTTCTTGTTTGCTCTGTCAACTATCCAACCACCTGTGATCAATGGCCTAGAGGTCACCTTGAAGTGTAAACATGGCAGTTAGCCGCCCTAGTCCTAGCCCCAGCCCTAGCCCCTCAGCTTCTGCACACTACATTGGTCAACTTTGTAATTACCTGCATGCAAATAATTGGTTTTTTTAAACTTAAGTGACGATGTCATTTTACATTCAATATAGTAGCTGCTTGTCAACCTACAAGATATAGTGCATTGTTTGTGCTTCCGGTTTCCAATCACTCGCGATAATTACTTGCTATCGGACATCATTCCCCTCTTCCCCTTCCTCCCTAAAAAAAATCTTGTGCTCTTGACTTGTTAATAATTAGCATAGCCATGTATGGGGCTTCACCTAATGTGAGAAAGTGTGGACTTTTCAATAGGACTACCACCTCCCTTGAACTTAAATTCTACTCATTAGCATGTCAGAGTGTGTGTTTAGACTTATAGATTGCATTCTTCTGTGCTGGACCAGAGCTATGTAGCTCAAACATCCTGCTTGCCAAGTAATGTGCTTGGTGGTAGCAACCGTCAATCGACCACCTCCAACTTTTAATTGATCACCTCACCTGAGTGGGCTCCCTGCGTACCTGTAAATCCATGATAGCACTTCATTAAGTTTATCTTATGAGCCTCACACACACACTTACACACACACACACACACTACACACACACAACACACACACATTTACACACACACTTACATACACACACACTACACACACAACACACACACACTTACACTTACACACACACACTTACACACACACACACACACTACACACACTACACACACAACACACACACACTACACACACAACACACACACACTTATACACACTTACACACACACACACACACAACACACATCCATCTATTCCATTCTTATTCCATTGTATTCTAATTTACATTCACACATGCACACATTTCACTTTCACTGGCTCTTTTTATGAAGCAGAAACTGTGTCAGGTTCTTAGAAAATAAATGCTAAAAAAATTATAAAAATAAAAATAAAGAAACTGAATGTGGTTACTACAGATCTGGTTTTTCCCGCTGTGTCCTTGTTCTGGTCCTTCAATCTTCGTGTGGTCGAAGTTTTAATTAAAATATCTGGGATTAGACTGCCCCACTTACCTGTACGAGTGGGTTACCCTGCGTACCTGTATGAGTGGGCTCCCTGCATACCTGTATGAGTGGACTCCTTGTGTACCTGTATGAGTGGGCTCCCTGTGTACCTGTATGAGTGGGCTCCCTGCGTACCTGTATGAGTGGGCTCCCTGCGTACCTGTATGAGTGGACTACCCTGCGTACCTGTATGAGTGGACTCCCTGCGTACCTGTATGAGTGGCTCCCTGCGTACCTGTATGAGTGGGCTCCCTGCGTACCTGTATGAGTGGGCTCCCTGCGTACCTGTATGAGTGGGCTCCCTGCGTACCCGTATGAGTGGACTCCCTGCGTACCTGTATGAGTGGCTCCCTGCGTACCTGTATGAGTGGGCTCCCTGCGTACCTGTATGAGTGGGCTCCCTGCGTACCTGTATGAATGGGCTCCCTGCGTACCTGTATGAGTGGGCCACCCGGCGTACCTGTATGAGTGGGCTCCCTGCGTACCTGTATGAGTGGGCTCCCTGCGTACCTGTATGAGTGGGCTCCCTGCGTACCTGTATGAGTGGGCTCCCTGCGTACCTGTATGAGTGGACTACCCTGCGTACCTGTATGAGTGGGCCCTGCGTACCTGTATGAGTGGACTCTCTGCGTACCTGTATGAGTGGGCTCCCTGCGTACCTATATGAGTGGGCTCCCTGCGTACCTGTATGAGTGGACTACCCTGCGTACCTGTATGAGAGGGACCTGCGTACCTGTACTAGACTGCCCCACGTGCCTAAACAAGCTGCGTAATCATGTTCTCCTAGGGTCCATCGTAAACTTATGAATAATAGATGATCCCACCTACATCAGGAGCTTGGATAGGGAGCCAGTTCATCCAGAGAGCCGAATTCCCTCGCCACTGGGTTACGGCAAACCTCTGAAACAGCTGGTGGGATGCCTAGCCTCTGAACCTGCTGCCGTCCAATGGTCATGATGACTTTGGTAGCCTCCTTCCCCCACCTCCCAGCAAGGTTGTGGTTGCTTGATAGATAGAAGCAATAGAAGCAAAGTTGTGGTTGCATGATAGATATAACAAGGTTGTGGTTGCTTGATAGATAGAAGCAATATAAGCAAGGTTGTGGTTGCTTGATAGATAGAAGCAATATAAGCAAGGTTGTGGTTGCATGATAGATAGAAGCAATATAAGCAAGGTTGTGGTTGCATGATAGATAGAAGCAATAGAAACAAGGTTGTGGTTGCTTGATAGATATAACAAGGTTGTGGTTGCATGATAGATAGAAGCAATATAAGCAAGGTTGTGGTTGCATGATAGATAGAAGCAATAGAAGCAAGGTTGTGGTTGCATGATAGATAGAGCAATATAAGCAAGGTTGTGGTTGCTTGATAGATAGAAGCAATATAAGCAAGGTTGTGGTTGCTTGATAGATAGAAGCAATATAAGCAAGGTTGTGGTTGCTTGATAGATAGAAGCAATAGAAGCAAGGTTGTGGTAGCTTAAGAGGCAATTATGTACGATTCTAAGTTCACTAAGCCAATTGCATGTGGCTATCTGATGGGAAGACCACTGGATGAGCTTGCCCCTCTTGATCATAGGAGAGAGAATGAAAGCCGACATCTTGGCCAGTGGGTGGTTCCATATTTACTAGACTGCCCTGCATACTAGACTTTATTTCAAAAATATATATATTTTTTTAAAGTCTACACAAAAAGTTAGATGATCCCATGGACTAGAGACTTCCCCGCGTACCTGCACGAGTAGGGATTTATTAGACTTCCCTGTGTTTGTACAAGTGAGTCTGCCCCACGTACATGTACATGTGGGGATTTACGTCACATGTCAGAGCCACAACTCTATCCCACCTGATCCTGTAGGAGCATTATTAGTCAAATCTTTTATTTTTTTATGCCAGTTTATTTGGCTACCAGTCGGTTGGCAGGGTCCACACAGCATGCCCGAGGAGAATGAGCACTTGCATAGCTGCTCTTAGGAGAGAAGATGTAAGACTGCAGCAAGGTCAGTTTTTGGTAGCGCTATAGTAGTGGACTGGTCCTATTTGGTAGCCAGGGTAGAGGCTTAAATATTGTCACCTCACGTGCCCCATACCTGTAGCTGAGAGGACCAAGGTGTGAAGGAAGCATGTTCATCTCTTTAATCCTTCAGTTTATACGCTCTTTTCTTCTCTTTTACATGTTTTCAGTGAACATTGAACTCGGGTGAACATAACAGACCAAATATGTAGCTAATAATTTACTCAACCAAAAATACTTCGTGGATCATGCGCACTCATCGAAGTTGCCCACCTGAAAGTCCTGTCTGTGCCAAGTCTCTTATGAAAACGACTTTCAGGGGAGTCTTATTAAAATTAAGTCGGTCTGAGGTTACTCTGGATTGTAGAAAGTCTCTGAAAGTCTCCCAACTGGTGCACCAAAATGGTTCAACCCCCCCCCCCCCCCCTCCCCGAATGTCCTCAACATTATGAATTGGTCGCTCTATTGGACGGCATCCTTCAGACACTTTCATGATGCCGGGAGAGCCACCTCTTATCAAAACCGTGAATCTGGCCCAGTGACCAACCGCCGTTAAATCTGTTTGATTTAAAGGGGTGTGCTATGTAGTTAACTGCCAACACGATGCACACTCACACAGACACAAACACACTTCAACTATTGGATTCTCAAATAACTCTCAGTTGACATAAATGACCTCTTTCGAAGGCAAGTTGGAACGTCGAGAGAGCAAATTTCAAGTTGATTGTTGAGTAGGTCATTGTAACTAATTGGATCGACTTGTCAAATATAAAGGTAACAGAATGTTCCTATGTAGACCACAACCAGTTTTGATATACCTTTACCATATAAAGCATGTGTTAAACAACCTTGGCCATTTAAAATCATGTAGACCGATCATTAAGCATGACATTCATTGATTGGTGTACATGCTTTAATTGTCTAACTGGTTGTAGTTCACATGTGGTCTTGTTTTCTTTCTATTCTGACAGGTCAACCAGTTGTTTTAAATATATATTTCCCATGTGCGGCAGTGCTTTGTTTTGGTCCCTGCATGCATGAGCATGTGTAATCAAAATATCTGTAATGACCCTTTACCAAACTCAGTAGTAGATTAAGTATCTGCCATGATTACATTTGGAAAGGTCATTGCCAGAGGTCAGAGTTCAAGGTTAAAAATAAATGTTATATGAACAATTGATTTACCGAACCTGTCTTTACCAAACCTGATAGGCAGATTAAAGGGAATAATTTTGAGAGTTTATGGTAAATGTCAAAGGTCAACAAAACAAATTGGATACAAAGTATGTAGATGAAGTACATTAGAAAGGTTAAGGTCAAGGGTCAAATATTGGGTTACAACCAGTTTGGTGAATCTTTACCAAACTTGATAGAAGATTAAGAGTTTATGGTCAATGGTGCGGTAGAACAGAACAAACTATCTTTATTCTCTCAATTGACATAGAATGACTTTCTCTCAATAATCAACTTAAAATTTGTTTCTCGACATTTTGGCTAGATGCTCAAGCTTTCACCAAGACAGGGTCCGCATCCCTATCGATGAAGGCTAGATGCTCTAGCTTTCCACAGGAGAGGGTCTGCATCCTTATCGATGAAGGCTAGATGCTCTACCTTTCACCAGGACTCAGTCTACATCCCTATCGATGAAGGCTGGTTTCACCAAGACAGGATCTGCATCCTTTTCGATGAAGGCTAGATGCTCTAGCTTTCACCAGGACAGGGTCTGCATCCTTATCAATGAAGGCTAGATGCTTAGCTTTCACCAGGACAGGGTCTCAATGAAAGATTGTGCTCTAGCTTTTACCAGGACAGGGTCTTCATCCTTCCTTATAGATGAAGGCTAGATGCTCTAGCTTTCACCAGTTCAGAGTCTGCATCCCTATTGATGAAGGCTAGATGCTCTAGCTTTCACCAGGACAGGGTCTTTGTCCTTATCAATGAAGGATAGATGCTCTAGCTTTCAACAGGACTGGGTCTTTATCCTTATATATGAAGACTAGATGCTCTAGCTTTCACCAGGACAGGGTTCGCATCCTTATCGATGAAGGCTAGATGCTCTAGCTTTCACTAGGACAGGGTCTGCATCCTTTTCTAGCTTTCACCAGGACAGGGTCTGCATCTTTATTGATGAAGGCAAGATTCTCTAGCTTTCACCAGGACAGGGTCTTCATCCTTATATATGCTTCATCCTTATAATTATATGAAGGCTAGATGATCTAGCTTTCACCAGGACAGGTTCTGCATCCTTATAGATGAAGGTTAGATGCTCTTGTTTTCACCAGGACAGGGTCTTTATCCTTGTCGATGAAGGCTAGATGCTCTAGCTTTCACTAGGACAGTGCTCTAGCTTTCACCAGGACAGGGTCTGCATCCCTATCGGTTAAAGGCTAAAGCACCCAACCAAACTGTCGAGACACAAATTTTAAGTTGATTATTGAGTAGCCATTGTGCTCAATCAAATGCAAGCAGTATTTGCACCTGTCACTTGTCAAAAACTTTTGCACTAAGCGTGTAACTCAGTTTACCACAGATAAGCAGGGTCTGCCTCCTTTAATGCTGTTTTTGGGTTTCAAGTTTTTATGTGTTTTTGTTGTTGTTGTAGTTTGTGTAGTATATGATAGCTGAGAGGCTACTCCACTGCAAAGTCCTACTCTGAGCTTATGAGACTTCAATATTAGTAGGGACTGATCTAGGGGAGGAGGGGGGAGGAGTCAAGCAATGTGTGGCAGGGAACTGTTTCATCTCTGTCTGTTTGTGTGTGTGTGTGTGTGTGTGTGTGTGTGTATGCATGTGTGTTTAGCAAAAATGGCTATGATTTCACTGATCTCTACTAGACTTGGAATGCAGATTAAGGTATTATATCGGTCACAATAGATTGTTGTTAAAGGTCAAGTTTACAAATTAGGCATTGCGTGAAGATGGCGTAATGGATCTTTAACAAAGTTGGTAAACAGACATACTGTAATGCCAGTTTTCAATTAGTGAGGCTGAGCTCTTTGTCCATATTGGTGCTGCAGTTATGCAGAAGTGACAAATATCCCCTACAGTCATTCATGCCGATATCATTGTTCAAGAAAGAACTTGATTCATTTCTCCACATTTCCACCTGCCCCCTTCTCCCATGGCTACCTGGTCGCTGGGTCACGGTGTGTTGAGGCTTGCCAACACCAGAACCTCTGCAAATTCATCGACACACCACACCTGGTCCCTGTCCTGATCAGCAATTGGCTGGATTCCTAAATCTCCTAAGAGAAGTTAAAATAAGACAGATGTTTGGGGATTTGGAGCCTTCCTGCATGCAAACTGAAGACAGTTTGTCTCAACCCTTCTCCTTCTCCCATCTTGCCTAGCATTTTCCAGTTTGGCAATATTCTAGCCAGATTCTCTTCCTTGCTTGTATATGATCCTAAGGAAGTTTGGCTGTGAAACTAGGAGGAAACCTGAATCCTATTAATGACCAACTAGGAGCATGTAGTATATAGGGGTGTAGTATATAGGGGTGGGCTCAGCAGTACAAAATTGATTAGCAGAGTACAGTATAAGGAGTGTCCTTAACTAAATTTCTGCTTGATCTCCATAATAATACAAAGTTTACCTAAAATTAATAGCAACACTAGAACATACCTTGAGGTTTTCCTTTGATGCAAAATACAAGATGGAGATAATGTAGCTCCTTACCAATCACTATTTTAGGATGTAGTCAGTCTCGCCGGGGTTTCAATGTTCAGTCACTTGACATGAAGTATATTTTTTATGGGACAATACTACCATTACCTGATTTCTATGAATTCATTGGAAGACTGATGTCTGGTTCTACATGTACCCTAAGTGATAAATCCTTTGCACAAATTACATTCAAAACACCAATAACACCAATAGTATAAATAGCACTGCAATCTTTTTAAGTGTGATAATAATTTGTTACTGATCAAAATATGAATCTAACAGGACTGAATAAGTAATTTCAGTTTATACTATAATTTATTTTACATGCAATGAACCCAATATACCCAATATTCCACAAATTATTCTTGTACATGTACTTATAAGAGTTCATAAGTTTTAAATAACCTATACATGTATATGAGCAATAGCTTATGTTTGTAGTTGAATGATCAGGTAAGCAAATGTCGGGAAGGGGTGGAATTCATTCCTGTTTTGGACCTTCCAAAATAAACCTATCACTTTACTGCTTTAAATAAATAAATAAATTGTTTTGTTTTTTACCACTACAGCAAAGCTTTAAAGTAGGCTGCTTTTGGAGCTAAAATTTCGTCTGAAACCACTGTTTAGGATAAGTGTGTATGTATGTGTGTGTGTGTGTTTGGTGGTACCACTTGGATAGATGCTTTAAGATGAATTTAGAGGAGATTTTCACACTTTTTTACAGTTTTACTGCCAAGAAAAGATTCTAGGCATGCTAGAGATATGTTGTGGAGGTAATAGCAGCCCAACCTACTTTTTGTATAGGTAATCACACGATTTAAGTCCAATTCGGGAATAATTGTACAAGTAACAGTCGGAGCAATTGCACTTGGCAAAGCTGAGTCCATCTTGACTGTTCAAGTACAATTATTCCCAAATCGGATGAGAATATGTGTGATGGCCTATATAATAAATTTGAATTTTGAAAGCATGAAAAGCAAGTGAGTACATAGCTATCTTTCATAGCTACTTTAGATAGTTCTTAGTTTGATAGCTAAGCAGAGTGGTGGCACCTTGCATAACTCCCTACCACAATCAAAATTCAACAGACTTCTCATTCTCAATGAAATCACAGTCGACATGACGAAATTACAATGACCTTCTCAGTAATCAACTTGAATTTACTCTCTCAACACTGGATGCTCTGGCCTTCAATCAGGAATAAAATTTCAAGTTGATATTGAGAAGGTCATTTTAGTACTTTTCATTCCTTTCACTCAAAAGGATTCAAGTAAACATGCCAAAAAGAGCTGACATCACCCATGTACTTGTCATAGTCACTTATATCCCACTAAGTACCATTTTTCTACTGTAGTATATAGTAGTAACCATGTGTTGCTATTCTGAGCATGTTCAACTTTTTATTGCAAACTAAACAGTATCCAAGTGTAGCCAAGGTGCTAAAATACTGGGCATGCTCAGTTTTATTGCAACACTACATTAGCCTAAAGTTACAAAATGAGTCAATAAAGAAAAGGAGGATAATTAAAAAGGTCATGGGCTACAATGAGTATGAATTCCTATGGCAGAGCTAGTGCTAGTCCTAAACATAGTGCTTCACATGATCTCTAATGAATACTTCAGGACTTTTTCTACTGAATCTCTATTAAACAACTTTTTAAAAACTGTCTGGAAAGGAAATAAGATAAAGATAGAAATTTGTGAAGATGTAACATTTTATGTCCAAGACATGCTGCAAGTATAAAATACACACCTGTCTAAGAAGCTGCCTGCAGCAAAATCTACTTATAGGCAGCAATGTGCAACAAAACCTCTTTTCATAGTGGGGTATATACCAAACACACACACACATACACACTCATCCTAAACAGGTTTCAGACGGCCAATTTTAGCTCCTAAAACAGCCTAAGCTGCCAAGAAAAAGAGGGAAAAAAGAAAAAACTGTGAAATTTGTCTTCTAGATATTTTGGAGAGTGCTATGGTGTATTGGTTTGACTACTATTCTTCTGGCGGATGGTAACCCCCTTCTTTCCCAAACATACCTCATGAAATCCCAGCTAAAACTCATCTCCACAGCTTCTGTGCTGCCTAGATGGTGGTTTCATCCTAGCTCTAATGCATACCCTTGATCGGCTAAGGTAGTAAACTGGCAGTACACAAAAATTTCTAAAATTTGTTTCTATCTCTGTTTTCCCACTCACTTAACATTTTCCCACTCACTTAACTTGCATACAATACATCCATTCATACAAATTTTAGTACCAGAGAACTCCAATTGTTACAATGCATGTCTACAGTTACCTCGATTGTGGTAAAAAGGCATGGGGATCACCTGCTGCTTTGGATTGAGTCAATAGCGTCCTTCACATGACTTGATTCAGAATGAGGGATCCACTTTCACTTCTGCTATTGGATTTGTGGAGCGATCACTTTGGTCAACTGTTGCCAAAAGGCTGTAGCTGATCCTCTACCAAAGTATCTGCTATTTGGTTGTTGAATTACTGTTACCAAGTCCTTAAAGGGAGGCTGTAGCTGACCCTATATAAGTATAGTAACAATATATAGGATATTTTTTGTAGTGGACAACTGCAATAAAGCAGTTTATAGAACTTTGTGTAGTCCTAACTTCTTAACTGTATTAAAATAATAATAATAATAATAATAATAATAACAACAACACAACAACAACAACAATAATAATAATAAATATAAATATATATATATAAAATCACTTAAAAATAGTTTACTTGTTTTTAATTTAAAAAAAAAAGTACATTGGGATTGAGGAAACAAGGCAGAAAGAAACTGAGCGAGGTAGCTAGAAAAGGCGTTTAAGAGAGGAATATTGGGGATTCATCACTGGGGAGGCGGGACCACTTCCCTCAACCTCATTTTGTGCTTCTGCTAGTTATCCTTTCTGGCAACCCCAGGCATCTTTGCCAATATTAACCTCTTCAGTCTGTTTGTCCTCTTACACTAGAAGACTACCAGGAATAGACCACACAAACTGAATCTGCATGACCAGGAGATCGGTTAGTTGCTTTTTGTAATTAAATCCAAGCTGCACAAATAGAGATGAGACACGTCGATCATATGCCATGGTGAGCTGTTTATACCGAGATGCAACTCTAACCAACACAGGTGGGAAATATTTGGTTGTTCTTTAGCATTCACAATGCTGAGAAAGCTTTCTAGTCTACTTTGGCAGAGTGGAGACCAAGGACCCAATGGATGTTTTGTACTTCTCCTGTGACAAAGACCTGATAATCCTTCATGGAACACTTTTGGTAAAAGAAGATTACAACTCCATCCCTAAAACTCTTAAGACTAAATTGTCTGTAAGTCTCCACCACACTGTGTACTCTGCCAATGACTAGGTCACGTGACTAAAGAACAGTTGTTGGTTATTCTCACTTGTGAACAGTGACAAGTATAAACATGCTGGGTTGTCGCCACCTCTCGACTATTAAAAGGGTTTCAGACAAAAGGTCTAGAAGCGATCAAGGATGTATTTGTTCATGCGCTTTTCACATTCCCAACCATAACTCACAAATTATGCAACAAGCCATACAAAAATTCTGATGGTACTTTATTATCTATGATTATGGTGCGCATGCACGTAATAATATTGCCGTAGACAGAGACCATGTATCAACAGTCTTGTGTCTGCCCCACTTATCCCAAGGCTCATTAAATTATTATACCTCATGACTCACAGTGACAAAGAAATCATTCACAAACCTTGAGCATATTAATCCAACAAATGTAACAGAATTTGCAGAATGCTATATATCAAAAGCAAAGCAAAGAATGACTAGGACAAACTCAGACTGTTACATGTCGGCCTGAGGTGGCACGCATTGCGCACCATCAAACTTTAGTATCCTAGTACTACTATCTGGGATTATAAGCTTGTGCAAAAGAGAACTATTAGTCGAAGAAAGTAGGATAATATCCTGTGAAAGAAAAGATGAAGCAGTGGATTACTGATGAAGTTAAGCAGAAACACATGGTAGTGCCGATAAGGAGATGGTAGAGATAGATGGGGATAAAGTTGTGTCCAGCTAAAAACATTTTTTGGGTATTAACTTTGGCACCTTTACTACAAGGGGTATTGAGAAAGCTACTGCATCTACATTATGTCAACTGGGAGTTTGTTGAGACTTTTAGTTGTTCTAAAAAGGCATGACATTATTTCCAGTTTTTTATTTTTAAAGGCATGACATTATTTCACCTTAAACTTAAAAGGCATGACATTATTTTGTTTTTTAACTTTTGACTATATACACCTTCTAAATATATATATTATTTATTTTTACATTGAGCTAAAACCTGACCAGGAAGGCCAAGAAATGTGATCAAATTGTCTGGCCTAACCAAAATGACACTAGTAGATGGCCATAAAATCGTAGTTGTGATGAGTCTGGGATAAAAAAAAACACCAAATGAGATTGTGGTAATAGCAAATAGCCATGTAGCTGAAAGTTAGTGGTATATAATAGTCTGGCATTGTAACGGAAAAAATCAATGATTGAGATAGTAGTAATAATAGTTGGCTAGCTATCTAGAACATGTAAATTTTTACATCCGGTATGTCTTCACAGCACTACCCATGGAACTTAGGACAGCCATATTTTCCAAGTTTTTCCACTCTGGCATTTTGCATTTGCAGTCGAGTTTTACTCACCTTATCCACAGCAGGCAATGCATACAACACTATTTCTGAAGAAAATTGTTCCGGTTTGCCAATGTTACGACATGACTGCATCTTTTTCTGGTCATATCTGCATAATACAAGAAGATGGAATAATAGAGAGATAAATAATGTTTTTAATATTAAGTTATCAATTGACAATTATTACTCACACACCTAGTGGTGGAAAGAGAGAGATCAACCTTCTGGCAATGCTACTGATCTATATTTGAGACCAGAAACAGACCTGTAGCTGGCAGGTTATTTCCAAAGCATATTTCTGTTGCAAAAGCAATGTCATACAATCCACATGCTGAGGAGAACTTCTGAAATTGTGTATTCTCAAGAAAAAGATTATGTAATTCTTAAAATCACCTTCTCAATTCAATTTTTATTCACTCGACATCTCGACTTGATGCTCTAGTCTTCATCAGTCGAGTGATAAAAATTGAATAAAAATAAAATAAAAATTGAAGTTGATTATTGAGAAGTTGATTATTGAGGTGATTTTAATGGTATTATGTCAACTGAGAGTTCATTGAGAGAATGTAATTCTTGTCCACCTGTCAAACAACTGCGACTGGTTTCATTTGTCTGACTTTAACTACTGCGACTGGTTTCATTTGTCTGACTTTAACTACTGCGACTGGTTTCATTTGTCTGACTTTAATGCAACTGGTTTCATTTGTCTGACTTTATAACTACTGCGACTGGTTTCATTTGTCCTTACTTTAACTACTGCGACTGGTTTCATTTGTCTGACTTTAACTACTGTGACTGGTTTCATTTGTCTTACTTTAACTACTGCGACTGGTTTCATTTGTCTGACTTTAACTACTGCGACTGGTTTCATTTAACTACTGCGCCTGGTTTCATTTGTCTTACTTTAACTACTGCGCCTGGTTTCATTTGTCTGACTTTAACTACTGCGCCTGGTTTCATTTGTCTGACTTTACTGCGACTGGTTTCATTTGTCCTTACTTTAACTACTGTAACTGGTTTCATTTGTCTGACTTTAACTACTGCGACTGGTTTCATTTGTCTGACTTTAACTACTGCGACTGGTTTCATTTGTCTTACTTTAACTACTGCGCCTGGTTTCATTTGTCTGACTTTACTGCGACTGGTTTCATTTGTCCTTACTTTAACTACTGTAACTGGTTTCATTTGTCTGACTTTAACTACTGCGACTGGTTTCATTTGTCTGACTTTAACTACTGCGACTGGTTTCATTTGTCTGACTTTAACTACTGCGACTGGTTTCATTTGTCTGACTTTAACTACTGCGACTGGTTTCATTTAACTACTGTGCCTGGTTTCATTTGTCTGACTTTAACTACTGTAACTGGTTCCATTTGTCTGACTTTAACTACTGCGCCTGGTTTCATTTGTCTGACTTTAACTACTGTGTCTGGTTTCATTTGTCTGACTTTAACTACTGCGACTGGTTTAATTTGTCTTACTTTAACTACTGTGACTGGTTTCATTTGTCTGACTTTAACTACTGCGACTGGTTTCATTTGTCTGACTTTAACTACTGCGACTGGTTTCATTTGTCTGACTTTAACTACTGCGACTGGTTTCATTTGTCTGACTTTAACTACTGTGACTGGTTTCATTTGTCCTCAACTGGTTTCATTTGTCTGACTTTAACTACTGTGACTGGTTACATTTGTCCGACTTTAACTACTGTGACTGGTTTCATTTGTCTGACTTTAACTACTGTGACTGGTTTCATTTGTCTGACTTTAACTACTGCGACTGGTTTCATTTGTCTGACTTTAACTACTGTGACTGGTTTCATTTGTCTGACTTTAACTACTGTAACTGGTTTCATTTGTCTGACTTTAACTACTGCGACTGGTTTCATTTGTCTGACTTTAACTACTGCGACTGGTTTCATTTGTCTGACTTTAACTACTGCGACTGGTTTCATTTGTCTGACTTTAACTACTGCGACTGGTTTCATTTAACTACTGTGCCTGGTTTCATTTGTCTGACTTAAACTACTGTAACTGGTTCCATTTGTCTGACTTTAACTACTGCGCCTGGTTTCATTTGTCTGACTTTAACTACTGTGTCTGGTTTCATTTGTCTGACTTTAACTACTGCGACTGGTTTAATTTGTCTGACTTTAACTACTGTGACTGGTTTCATTTGTCTGACTTTAACTACTGCGACTGGTTTCATTTGTCTGACTTTAACTACTGCGACTGGTTTCATTTGTCTGACTTTAACTACTGCGACTGGTTTCATTTGTCTGACTTTAACTACTGTGACTGGTTTCATTTGTCCTCAACTGGTTTCATTTGTCTGACTTTAACTACTGTGACTGGTTACATTTGTCCGACTTTAACTACTGTGACTGGTTTCATTTGTCTGACTTTAACTACTGTGACTGGTTTCATTTGTCTGACTTTAACTACTGCGACTGGTTTCATTTGTCTTACTGCGACTGGTTTCATTTGTCTGACTTTAATGCGACTGGTTTCATTTGTCTGACTTTATAACTACTGCGACTGGTTTCATTTGTCCTTACTTTAACTACTGCGACTGGTTTCATTTGTCTGACTTTAACTACTGCGACTGGTTTCATTTGTCTGACTTTAACTACTGCGGCTGGTTTCATTTGTCTGACTTTACTGCGACTGGTTTCATTTGTCTGACTTTATAACTACTGCGACTGGTTTCATTTGTCCTTACTTTAACTACTGCGACTGGTTTCATTTGTCTGACTTTAACTACTGTGACTGGTTTCATTTGTCTTACTTTAACTACTGCGACTGGTTTCATTTGTCTGACTTTAACTACTGCGACTGGTTTCATTTAACTACTGCGCCTGGTTTCATTTGTCTTACTTTAACTACTGCGCCTGGTTTCATTTGTCTGACTTTAACTACTGCGCCTGGTTTCATTTGTCTGACTTTACTGCGACTGGTTTCATTTGTCCTTACTTTAACTACTGTAACTGGTTTCATTTGTCTGACTTTAACTACTGCGACTGGTTTCATTTGTCTGACTTTAACTACTGCGACTGGTTTCATTTGTCTTACTTTAACTACTGCGCCTGGTTTCATTTGTCTGTCTTTACTGCGACTGGTTTCATTTGTCCTTACTTTAACTACTGTAACTGGTTTCATTTGTCTGACTTTAACTACTGCGACTGGTTTCATTTGTCTGACTTTAACTACTGCGACTGGTTTCATTTGTCTGACTTTAACTACTGTGACTGGTTTCATTTGTCCTCAACTGGTTTCATTTGTCTGACTTTAACTACTGTGACTGGTTACATTTGTCCGACTTTAACTACTGTGACTGGTTTCATTTGTCTGACTTTAACTACTGCGCCTGGTTTCATTTGTCTGACTTTAACTACTGTGTCTGGTTTCATTTGTCTGACTTTAACTACTGCGACTGGTTTAATTTGTCTGACTTTAACTACTGTGACTGGTTTCATTTGTCTGACTTTAACTACTGCGACTGGTTTCATTTGTCTGACTTTAACTACTGCGACTGGTTTCATTTGTCTGACTTTAACTACTGCGACTGGTTTCATTTGTCTGACTTTAACTACTGTGACTGGTTTCATTTGTCCTCAACTGGTTTCATTTGTCTGACTTTAACTACTGTGACTGGTTACATTTGTCCGACTTTAACTACTGTGACTGGTTTCATTTGTCTGACTTTAACTACTGTGACTGGTTTCATTTGTCTGACTTTAACTACTGCGACTGGTTTCATTTGTCTTACTGCGACTGGTTTCATTTGTCTGACTTTAATGCGACTGGTTTCATTTGTCTGACTTTATAACTACTGCGACTGGTTTCATTTGTCCTTACTTTAACTACTGCGACTGGTTTCATTTGTCTGACTTTAACTACTGCGACTGGTTTCATTTGTCTGACTTTAACTACTGCGGCTGGTTTCATTTGTCTGACTTTACTGCGACTGGTTTCATTTGTCCTTACTTAAACTACTGCGAATGGTTTCATTTTTCTTACTTTAACTACTGCGACTGGTTTCATTTGTCTGACTTTAACTACTGTGACTGGTTTCATTTGTCCTCGACTGGTTTCATTTGTCTGACTTTAACTACTGCGGCTGGTTTCATTTGTCTGACTTTACTGCGACTTGTTTCATTTGTCCTTACTTAAACTACTGCGACTGGTTTCATTTGTCTTACTTTAACTACTGCGACTGGTTTCATTTGTCTGACTTTAAGTACTGCGACTGGTTTCATTTGTCTGACTTTAACTACTGCGACTGGTTTCAGTTGTCTGACTTTAAGTACTGCGACTGGTTTCAGTTGTCTGACTTTAAGTACTGTGACTGGTTTCATTTGACTACTGCGACTGGTTTCATTTGTCCTTATTTTAACTACTGCGACTGGTTTCATTTGTCTGACTTTAACTACTGCGACTGGTTTCATTTGTCTTACTTTAACTACTGCAACTGGTTTCATTTGTCTTACTTTAGCGACTCAATAAATGGCTTAAAAATTCATATATAAAAGGACTTTATCACCCTCAAAAGAACTCAAAGATGAGCAACTAAATTTATACTTTGAAACTATATAAATCCTGTCTCATTTAATTGTGTTTCTGGAACTCAAAGACAAGTCAATCAAGAGTCCAGTTGATCATTTTGATATATTTGCATTGAAATCTCTATCTCTAGCACCAGTCATTTTGTCGGGCAAACTATGCCACACTCAATCAACTATTCATTATCTTCCCAGATTGTGGAGCTATTTACCCTGCATTGACAAAACAGCATTTTGCTTCAATTATTGTTTTCCTTCACAATCACTTCATTGCCAGCTTTGACTTGAACTTCATTTTGTATGTCTTTATATATACCGAATGTTCAAATATCTCCCTTTCAACTACTTATTAAATTGTCAGATTACATGACAATGACAAGTAGACCTCTGTATCATCATCACAATGTACTGCAAAACAATAATAACAATAAAATAATAATAATGATATGTATATATGTATATAATGATGTTAATTTCTATTTTAAAAAATACAAACAAATACAAATAATAATAATAATAATAATAATAATAATAATAATAATAATAATAATAATAATAATAAATAATAATAATAATAATAATAATAATAATAATAATAATAATAATAATAATAATAATAATGATGATGATAATAATAACATAATACATGATGATGGTGGTGGTGGTGGTGGTGGTGGTGGTGGTGATGATGATGATCGGGAGTCGAACTTGTCATTAGCTTTTAGTTAGTTATTTATGTATTTATATTTATGTATTTATTGTTAATTAGTTATTATTTTGGTATTTTTGTAATTGAACTATATATATATAGCATGTGTTAATTAGGTGTTATTGAACTTGGTATGTTATGTTTGCTCTTTATAATAATAAGTTATAAATAATAACTAAATAATAATAATAATAATAATAATAATAATAATTTTATATAAAGCTAGAAATACATGCATATAGAATACATGCTATATAGAAAGGAGTCAGGCGCTTGGATTCATGCCCTCCCCATGTCTTCATTAGGCCTCCGTATGGATGATGATGTCATCAGGGTAGTCATTGGTTTGCGGTTGGGTACACCTCTCTGTCATCCTCACAGTTGCCATCAGTGTGGATCTCAGGTGGACCAGCTAGGGACTCATGGTCTCAGTTGCTCGAAGAGTCAGGGTCGTCATTCAAGGCATGCAGCTATCAACGATCTTGTTAGACGATCACTTGCATCCATCAAGGTTCCTTCACATCTGGAGCCCTCTGGGATCTGTCGCTCAGATGGCAAGCGTCCAGATGGAGCTTCCATTGTTCCCTGGAGGAATGGCCGAGTTCTTGTGTGGGATGCTACATGTGTGGACACTTTTGCTCCTTCGTATGCCACTGATGGTCCAGGGTGCATTGCTGACAGGGCCGAGTTTCTGAAGAAGGGGAAGTATGTAAATATAGAGGCTACTCATTATTTTGTATCTATTGGTATCGAGACCTCTGGAGTATTTGGGTCTGAGGCAAAGAGTTTTCTCCAAGAGCTAGGTGCACGCCACAAAACTGAGTCTGGTGACCCTCGTGCCTACCATTTCCTGCTGCAAAGAATTGCAGTTGCAATCCAACGAGGAAACACTGCTGCAGTGCTTGGATCCAGCTCAGTACCTGACGATCATTATTTCTTAAATAATAATAATAATTAATAATAATAATAATAATAATAATAATAATAATAATAATAATAATAATAATAATAATAATAATAATAATAATAATAATAATAATAATAATAATAATAATAATAATAATAATAATAATAATAATAATAATAATAATAATAATAATAATAATAATAATAATAATAATAATAATAATAATAATAATAATAATAATAATAATAATAATAATAATAATAATAATAATAATAATAATAATAATAATAATAATAATAATAATAATAATAATAATAATAATAATAATAATAATAATAATAATAATAATAATAATAATAATAATAATAATAATAATAATAATAATAATAATAATAATAATAATAATAATAATAATAATAATAATAATAATAATAATAATAATAATAATAATAATAATAATAATAATAATAATAATAATAATAATAATAATAATAATAATAATAATAATAATAATAATAATAATGGTAGTGCCTCCACAGTGGCAGGAGCAGTAGCGGCTTTGGCTGAGGAAAGAAAGAGAGAAAAGTACAACAATTTGAACAATAAAATTCACTCCTTTGTACCGGTAGCAATTGAAACTTCAGGTGTATTTGGACCACAGAGTTTACTTTTTCTAAGGGATTTGGGGCAGCGTCTCTTTCAAGCGACTGGAGAGAAGAACTCCCTTCACCACCTCCTGCAGAGGCTTTCTGTTGTGGTGCAGAGAGGTAATGCAGTTTCGGTTGCAGGGACCACAGATCACTTGAATTTGGACTCTGATGACATTTTCTTTTAATTACAGTATAATAATAATAATAATAATAATAATAATAATAATAATAATAATAATAATAATAATAATAATAATAATAATAAATAATAATAATAATAAAAATAATAATAATAGTAGTAATAATAATAATAATAATAATAATAGTAATAATAATAGTAATAATAATAGTAATAATAATAGTAATAATAATAGTAATAATAATAATAATAATAATAATAATAATAATAATAATAATAATAATAATAATAATAATAATAATAATAATAATAATAATAATAATAATAATAATAATAATAATAATAATAATAATAATAATAATAATAATAATAATAATAATAATAATAATAATAATAATAATAATAATAATAATAATAATAATAATAATAATAATAATAATAATAATAATAATAATAATAATAATAATAATAATAATAATAATAATAATAATAATAATAATAATAATAATAATAATAATAATAATAATAATAATAATAATAATAATAATAATAATAATAATAATGCAAGTTCTGTTTTGGGGACAATAGGACAGCAGATGGGATTGATGGACATCATTTAGATTGTACCTATACATGTATTGTATATACCTATATAATAATAAATAATAATAAAAAAATTAAAATAAATAATAATAATAATAATAATAATAATAACAATAATAATAATAATAATAATAATAATAATAATAATAATAATAATAATAATAATAATAATAATAATAATACATGTAGTACAACGTGGTAATGCGTTGGGATCGGCTGACTTCTTCAACTAATATCATTACTTCAACTTATATAATATATTATATATTTTATTATTATTATAATAATAATATAAAAAATAAAAATAAAATATATAAATAAATTAAAAAAATAATTAAAAAATAATAATATAATAACAACAACAGCAACAATAATAACAATAACAGTAACAACAACAACAATAATAATTGGTTGGTGGTTGATAAATGGTCTGGCTGTGAGAATAGTCGCCATGCACAACAAGTCATTGTTGGATGTGTAGCCCTTTAGTGTGTTGTTTGTGAGGGTGATGGGGGGGGGGGAGGATGGGGTGGAGACTCCATTAATTTTGTTGAATGCAAATCTCTGCATTTATCATCTTTTGCCTTAGCCTGCCTCTTTTTTAGAAAATATTTTTTATTTTAGGGTGGCCGGCTATGCCAAGTGACCTTTGTCTGCCTGTATGCCTAATGACATCTAGACCTGAATGGTTTGCAACATGCGCGGGACTTTTACACCTTGGCCAGTTAAAGTCCTCTAAAAGTGACTCTTTTGATCAAACCTGGCAGAGGCGGCCTTGAGGTAAGCTGCCTGTGGGCCATGACACTTGTTTAGTAGAAGTCTCCTGCTAAGCCAGGTGAGCTATATATATATATGAAGTTCATCAAGTGAAGTGTGCAGAATCCATGGGGCTCATAACTTGTGACTACTAGTTAAAAAAAATAAAATTGTTTCCCATTTTATGGTGTAGAACCCCCCGTGGATGCATGTAAAAATACCATCTGATCTGAATGTCCATACTCTTCCCCTTTATTTTCTTCTGAGGTTGCTCAATTGCGCAAATTCAAAGTAAAAATCAACTCATAATCTCTTATTTAGTTCTTTCCAATGAAACGCCATGAAAATTATGGCTAACTGGGAACAAACCATTGGCCAGACCCTCCATGGGCACTAAGGAAGTGGTTAGCAAGAACAATACCTTAGATGGAGGGAAGAAAGTAGAAATATTTACAATATATGTGTTAAAAATAAATTTTAATGCTCCTTTTTTTGGTTATACATTGCCAGTGCTTGCATCCATCATTGAAGTGGGTGTGCTATAAAATGAGTGGTACATATTTTCCCTGTTTCCCCCCCCTCTACTATTTAGTAAGAAGCATAAGTGTTGCTTAAAACACGGCTTTCTCTGTCTTGAACGATTATTTTCAGATGACTTCATCGAACGGTCTGTAGATTTCTCCAATCAGCCTTTTGTTTTTAGCCAACGTTTTCAGGCAATTTAACACAAAATTGTGTTTATAGGTTAAGTGGTAATGTTACAGCAGAATTTGTGGCACCACCAAATCCTGAACAGAGGCAGCTGTTAAAAGATAATTCAGGAAAGTCAATTGCAATTGTCCATTTTATTCACCAAAGTGGTATATATATAACTAGAGATGAGAGATCATCACTTAATGCATGCACCAATGATGGGGGGATATAATTATATGGTTGAAGTAATGAAAGCGTAAAATGTCAAGTAGGGAGAGAAAAAAGTCAGGGAGATGTTGAGATAATGACCCTTTACCTGTTGAAGCAAGCATGTCGGTTGTGTATCCTCAATTAGATTGTGGTTCTATTAATTTCACAAGCTGCTTAGCTGGGCGTGCTGCATATTAATCAAGGGAGTGCTGCATTAATTTAATCTGCAATGTGGAGATGCATAATAGAGTACTTGATCTCTATTGGGTTACATAGCCATAGCCATTGTTTATGCATTTATAAATTATGGTTTGTGTACTATTCAACATCTGCTCGAGTTTACTTTTCCTTCCAGTCAGTTTAATCCATCACAAGCCACTTCACTTGTTGTGTAGTTTGACCAGCCATAGTTTCTTCTACTCTGGCTTACTTGGATTCTGAACCATCTGTCTTCAGAGAAACCTAACAAAACATTGCTGATGACCTCACTGGCTGCTCTATGATGCCTGTACCCAGATTCAATCTTCAACACGTTATATTTATGGTAAGTTTCACAAGGTGTACCAGGCTTTGTTTCAATATGAAATTACACACTGTAATGCTATTATATATAGTTGGGCATGCATGGTTTGATCAAGGGCACACACTATTTCACATACAACTGAATGGCACATAATCAAGAGCTGAGGCATGGCGGAGTTATCAAGGGCATGGAGTTATCAAGGGCATGGAGTTATAGGGCATGGAGTTATCAAAGGCATGGAAAGTTATGGGGGTGGAGTTATCAAGGTCGTGAGAGTTATCAAGGGCACAGTTATCAAGGGCATGGAGTTATCAAGGGGGTGGGTGGAGTTATCAAAGGCATGGAAAGTTATCAAGGGGGTGGAGTTATCAAGGTCGTGAGAGTTATCAAGGGCACAGTTATCAAGGGCATGGAGTCATCAATGGCATGGAGTTATCAATGGCATGGATTGATCAATGGCATGGAGTTATCAAGGGCATGGAGTTATCAAGGGCATGGAGTTGTCAAGGGCATGGAGTTATCAAGGGCATGGAGTTATCAAGGGCATGGAGTTATAGATTGATCAAGGGCATGGAGTTATCAATGGCATGGAGTTATCGAGGGCATTGAGTTATCAAGGGCATTGAGTTATCAAGGGCATGGAGTTATAAAGGGCACGGAGTTATCAAGGGCACGGAGTTATCAAGGGCATGGAGTTTGGCATGAAGTTTGGCATGAAGTTATCGAGGGCATTGAGTTATCAAGGGCATGGGGCATGGAGTTATCAAGGGCATGGAGTTATCAAGGGCATGGAGTTATCAAGGGCATGGAGTTATCAAGGGCACGGAGTTATCAAGGGTACGGAGTTATCAAGGGCACGGAGTTATCAAGGGCATGGAGTTATCAAGGGCATGGAGTTATCAAGGGCATGGAGTTATCAAGGGCATGGAGTTTTCAAGGGTGTGGCATGGAGTTATCAAGGGCATGGAGTTATCGAGGGCATGGAGTTATCGAGGGCATGGAGTTATCGAGGGCATGGAGTTATCGAGGGCATGGAGTTATCGAGGGCATGGAGTTATCAAGGGCATGGAGTTATCAAGGGCACGGAGTTATCAAGGGCACGGAGTTATCAAGGGCATGGAGTTATCAAGGGCATGGAGTTGTCAATGGCATGGAGTTATCAAGGGCATGGGGTTATCAAGGGCATGGATCAAGGGCATGTTATCAAGGGCACGGAGTTATGGGCGTGGAGTTATCAAGGGAATGGAGTTATCAAGGGAATGGAGTTATCAAGGGCATGGAGTTATCAAGGGCATGGAGTTATCAAGGACACAGAGTTATCAAGGGCATGGAGTTAAAGGGCATGGTTTATTCAAGTATTATAGCACTGAAAACCTAATTTTACTGTCCGTTTCATTCGACATCATCATAACTGCAACCACAATGTACTTACTTGTCTCATCTAAGTGTAGGCCCGCCCAACCCGGAGACATGTTGGAGGAGTAGGGGCTTTGGTAATGGAATGTTCTTACTTATAAGTTCAAAAGTAAATAACAAGTGAAGGTGCATCATAGTAACTTTGACTTGTTGCTATCGTCAAGGAGTACACTTGGTTGTTTCAAGGTAGGTGCCATCATGGTAGCCTGTTTATTCGGAGCTCTACTCGGTTGTTTCCTCCAATAGGGACTTACCACCTCCATCATTATTGTCATGTGATCTTTCAAAAATAATTTCAGGACCTTGTTCAAATCTCAGCATATTCTGACAACAAGCTGAGGCTCTACCACCTCTTTCCCATACACCTTGAATTGCTTTGGATGGGAAGTACAAAAGCTGCTGGAACGACTGATGCCAACATTCCTTCCAACTCTGTCTTGTGCTGTGTGGTGTAAGTATGGAAAGCTTATGCTCACCATCTTGGCTTCGTTGGAAATAAGGAAGCTGGGTGGGGAAATGATGCTGGAGAAGTGCGAGAAGAATGCACCACTGATTACAGCCGTGGCAATGGCTGGGGTTTTGGTGAGGACGTGGGGACAAGACCAAGTAGAGGTCTGATGAGTGAGCCCTCATGGCTGCCTTGTCCAGCCTGTGACAGAGTGTCTTGGTGGCTCTATTCTGCCATTTGAGCAGAACAGATGCAGGAATGAAATCATGAACAATAAAATAAATAAAACTAACTGGTTTTTAATTATTATTTATTATGGTATTGGTACTATTCTGAGTGATGTGGTTCTGGTATGCATATGCTTTATTTTGATTGGTTGACGAGAGAAACATTATGATACCGACTTTTACTCACAGTTTTGGGTCAAATGATGATGGCTGTATCTTTTGTGTCTTGTGTCTTGGGTATGCCTATCTTGTCTGTACATTTCTATGTTGTAATCCACTTTGTTGAGCATCACTACTACAGAGAGTCTTCCATGTTCCCAACACAATAAGGAACATCTCTGATAACTGCCATCTCATGTTCCAACAAGTATTGATGGATTTGGCTAGCTATCATCACTACAGGGGTAAAGAAGGTGTTTTTTGTGTGTGTGTGTTTGTGTTGGGGGGGTGGATTTAGCATCACTCCTGAGAATCCAGCAACCCTTGATGGCAAATTTTATCTACTCTGCAGGAAAAAAACATTGTCATCGTTTTATAAGTGGCTTCTACAATGCAGCAATCAGATAAGTCATGGATCATGTGCACCTCATGTGATCTTTTTATTTTTAACGCATGTTCTTACCTCGTGTTGTCAATTTGCATTTACCTCAACAAAGATGAGAAAGCCAAGCCAAGTCCTTTTGACCTCTCATCTGCTAATGTGGATTGAAAGGGTTGCACCATAGCTACATAGCTTAGCAATAGTCTCCCTGCCAAGCTCCTTTTGTGTGTGTGTGTGTGTATGTGTGTGTGTGTGTGAAAGAATCTGGCTAGTGAGCCGAGTATAGCAACACTTCTGCATGTCTGCAAATTGTTATAATGAGTGATGTTCTCTGCTGCCTGGGGCGTCAAGATCCTGGCACAGATAACTAATCTCTGGTATACAAAAGCTATTAACACACCTTTAGAGAATTGAATGCCCTTGTGTGATGAATGTGTGGTGTACATCAGCCATCCTGATAACAGCCAGCTATTGTTGCATCTCTTGGTATAAGGGAAATAAGTCTGAAGTGCCCATTGTTGATGATAATGATATCAATAAGGTGTAAACCAGTCACCTGCTAACCCTTCACTCAAGACCAGCCATTTGGAGGAATATTTGCTGTCACTCATGAAAGCTGGCTGTGTGGTTGAGGATGCAATACTCTCAGTATATTAGTCTAGAAGAAGCTTCAATTGTATGCAGATCCATTGCTGCCATGGCTCACTTCTGCTGATTCACATGCTTCCACTCCTTGCAAGCCAAATTGTTTAAATTGCAACTTCAATGGTCCACCCCTGACCATTTAGTATAGCTGTGGATCCTTCGAGTGTCACATGCTTTTACATCACGTTGGCCACGTCATGAAATCGTGGGCTATAAAAGACAATTGTTATGACCGAGTGTGATTGCATTCTGTAGGTGCACTAAGTCCGAGATCACGTTACGTTAATTATTCCTCCCGATTTCTCACTCTCGTCTGTCATTTATGAGATGTTGACCAAGCCAGACAGAAGTCTGGTCAATTGTAGCTACATGCAGTACACAAATTCCTGGTCTCCTTTCTGTCAATTTGGTTGTTCAACTCTAATTGAAGTGTAGCAATGATTGCTAAGTGCTCTCATGGCCATATAAGTGCTCTGGCTTTTATGTGTAGCATCTGCCGAGCCACACAAGTCCTCTTCTCAGGCTTGACGCTAGCATGAGCTATATGGCTTCTGCACATTTCGTGATAAAATTAAAAAGCCTATATCATGCCAGTTTTCACAATTACGTGGTGTTGATTATCTAGTTCTTGATAACAATGCATTCCTATGTGGTCAACACACAGCACCAATATCTGTGTGGGAAACACAACCTAATAAGCATGTGTAGCACGTGTAGTTCGTATGCAGAAGTGAAGTGAGATACGTACATCCCCCCCCCCCCCGGTTTCCTGCTTGTATTCTAAGCAGTAGGTGTGGTAACCTATTATAAGGGGTCATGTGCCAATTTCTTCTCTATAGTTGTGCTAATGACTCCAATTTGTACTCTTCTTCAGACTAGTTGTAGCTGGCAGCAGTTCATATGATAACAATATAACAAAATACATGGAGATGTACAATAACATTGCCCAGAATGCTCTTTGCCAAGAGCTTGGACCCTGTGCCAATTTTTGCATAGGATTGGTCCCATTTATGGTACTGTGTGTATATACATATATACATACATAGTGATGTCGGTGTACTTTCTGTACCGTGTTTGAACCAGGCATGATGATATGGCAGCATTCAGGGGTCCTAGATAACCAGATGCAGAATCCAAATAGTATATAGCTACAGGACCTTGACTAGGTACGTATTCATTCATTTATTTTCTTCCCTTGCTTGCGTAAATAGGGAGAAAAGAGCACTCAAGGCAAACAATGTCTGTGCTCGTTTTCCCCAGAAGATAATTGTGCTCCTGGACCCACTGCATGCTGCTATGAATATGTGTAATTGCATGCTTATGAAATTGAACATGGCTTCCATACATCTTCAGAACACAAGGTGCTTACATTTAGCACATTTCGTCTCATGACTGTGCAATTTCCTTGAGGTGGGGCCGTATAAACTTGCCTTCCTAATTGGCCCAGTGTAAAGCCTCACTTGCTAACTACATAGCTCAGTGCCTCTCCTCTTCCAAACATCCCATTATACAACTGCGTCTTTCTCTGCACACAGACGTACAAGTCGCTGCCCAGCTAAATCGTACCAAGTGTCTACCAAGATTTGTACCAGTGAGGATGAATCTTCAAGTTAGCTAACTTGAATCAGACCTCATTTAAAATCTGCTAGATTACTGTGATTTGGTTAAGTACGGGTGTAGCTGCAAACAACACACTATCAACTACCGGTGGTAAAGGGTAGATCATTCCTAGATGCTGGAACCCTCTACTTTTTTTTGGATGGGCACTAGGGATAGATAATCTATTGGACATGAACAATTCTTCCAGAAGCACATCTTATTCAAGTTGAACACAAGATTGTCCATATGCATTAGTTTAGTCATTCATTGAACAAGCTTGTCAACTATGCATTGGGACCAATGGCATATTAATCTTGATACCACAGCTTTGTCAAAATGGAGCACATCATCTTCATTTCAGCAGACCTGCTCAATTCAAATGTTATTAGCATTGAGAATCATGACATCTTTCATCTTGCAATGATCACATTTCCAGCACAAAAAAATCAACTGAGTCACGTACAAAAAAGAAAAAAAAAGAACAATGAAATTGTTCAGAAGCTAAAAGAATTACCATTGATAACACAAGCTAGGCTATACAGAAGTGAGAAAAACATCCTATGAGACAGTCTGTTGTGTACAGCAACAACTCTCAAGCTTGCTTTTCTTGATCAATTGCTGAAGAGAAAGGGAGGGGGGACAAATGTTGTGGAATCATAATAAGCTAAGGATTTACATAACCAGCTAATAATGCAAATACTGTATAGGAAAGCCACTCAGCCAGCATGAAAACAACAATCACTGACTCACTTTCTTTTGTGGGAAGAGTGTTGCTCTCTTTCGTCTCGATCATCTTCAACTTAGACTTGTCGAATTTCTCAACTTCAGATACGTCAGGTTTGTCTCCCATGATGCCGATTGTTTAAGATCTGCAGGAAAAGATTTTGTAACAGAAGCAAGCAGTACACAAGCAAGCAGTACACACACAAAAAAAAGCATCTACTTACCGTAAGTTAACACAAACTGCTCTTCTTTTTTCCCTTTTTGGCTACGCAACTGACGTCTAGGTTTGAACTACAGCTTATCTCAGCTGATATTTTGCGTGGGTGGAATTCCTCGCGTGGACTTGATTGGTTGCCTCCCTAGCTACGGTTAGCAACGGATATTACGTCACAGCCAAACCGAAACCACGTACTTTCCCCACCCTCTCTCTTCCTAATAGAGTACGTAGCGTTTACTGGTTGATAAAATCATATTCTCTTTGCAGAACTAGAGTTATGTGCAGTTCTTCTTTGTCACCGATCCACTTTGCCTTGCTTTGCCTGCTATCCACCTTATTAGGCAAGTAGAGTCCAAGCCGACTAAAATGAATAGTATTATATTTTAATGATAATAAGCATCAACTAAGTATATACCATTTTGGTGTCCTGCAATCAATGAATGTGTCCATAACATCTAGCTCTATATCTTTGACGTTTGTGCCAGGTAGCTTAATCCTGACCTGAGACATGATATACATAACTGTCATAATTTGCAACCCTGGTTACAAATGACTTTATGTCCTTACTACTACGTTTTCACAGCATGCTGTGGTAGGATTCTTGTCACCCATTCCCAGAAAAACATCTTCTGTACCTACAGACTGTTTGAAGAGCATGTCATATTCCGGTTGGGGGCGAGGGTCATTGTAATCATAATTCTTCCCCTCCTCTTGTACTTCATCACTGGTCCAGATACATTTACTTGCAAATTCTTTCTTGGAGTCAGCAATTTTTTTAACGTTCCCTGAAGGACCTATGGACCCTGGAGTGGCATATGGGCTTGAAGATCCATCTAGCTCCTAATATTGTCAATATCAAATGATTTTTTAAATTGAGGTCTTGGTTGGGCTTACTGTGTCGCTTTCTTTTTCCTCTGGAGGGCTAAGTAAAGATGCTAATGCTTGGATTGAGCAAGGGTCCATCAAAAAGTCACTGAAAATGTCTCTCGGGGCGGCTGCTTTGTTTACGCAGAAACTTGCACCATTCCCGCCAAAAGTTTTAAAGATCGTGACGTCACTGAATTGGTCACGTATTAGTGCGCTGGTGAGCAACCACATGGACTAAGGTGGTGATATTGATTCAGCAGAGATGTCGGAGCAAGACAAGTTAACGAGGATAGCAATTGTTAATGCAGACCGCTGTAAGCCCAAGAAGTGCAGGCAGGAGTGCAAGAAATCCTGTCCAGTTGTGAGAATGGGTGAGCTGACTGTGAGCTGCATCAGATTGACTGTGACTCGTGTCATGTCCACCATCCAGGAAAGCTATGCATTGAGGTGGTTCCTACCGATAAGATTGCCAAAATATCTGAAACGTTGTGTATAGGATGTGGGATATGCACAAAGGCAGGTTTTCTCTTGACCATTGTCCCCAGAAGTCACGTTCTTCATTACTCTCACATTCCTTTCTCCCTTTCTTCTCTCTGTGTCTTGCTTATTCCCAGAAATGCCCCTTTGAGGCTATAAATATCATTAACCTGCCTAGTAACTTGGCCAAAGACACCACCCATCGCTACAGTGCCAACTCCTTCAAACTCCATCGTCTCCCCACACCACGACCTGGAGTAGTTCTTGGACTCGTCGGTACCAATGGCATTGGCAAGTCAACTGCCTTGAAGATTCTTGCTGGGAAACAAAAGCCAAACCTTGGCAGATTTGCAGTGGGTGCATCAATGAATGTAATATGTTCAATATCTTATACTGTATCATGTTCTGTCACTGCTGCTGAAGAGTCCACCTGACTGGCAGGAGATTTTGACCTACTTCAGAGGCTCGGAGCTGCAGAATTACTTCACCAAAATCCTTGAAGATGACCTCAAGGTGATCTAGACACCTTTCCCTGCTTGTGTTGGTGGCTGACGACCCACTGTTTGTTTTGGTCGCTATGACCTGCTGCAGGCTTGCATAAAGCCTCAATATGTGGACCAGATCCCCAAGGCCGTAAAAGGAACCGTCCAGGGTATGCTTGACAAAAAAGATGAACGTCATGTGCAGGATGAAATCTGCAGTCAATTTGGTAAGATCGCACCTAATACCATTGACGAGTCATTTTGACTTGAGTCGAGACATTGTATTGCATTATGGTAACTTGTATTGCATTATGGTAACTTGTATTGCATTATGGTAACTTGTATTGCATTATGGTAACTTGTATTGCATTGTGGTAACTTGTATTGCATTGTGGTAACTTGTATTGCATTGTGGTAACTTGTATTGCATTGTGGTAACTTGTATTGCATTGTGGTAACTTGCATCGCATTGTGGTAACTTGCATCGCATTGTGGTAACTTGCATCGCATTGTGGTAACTTGCATCGCATTGTGGTAACTTGCATCGCATTGTGGTAACTTGCATCGCATTGTGGTAACTTGCATCGCATTGTGGTAACTTGCATCGCATTGTGGTAACTTGCATCGCATTGTGGTAACTTGCATCGCATTGTGGTAACTTGCATCGCATTGTGGTAACTTGCATCGCATTGTGGTAACTTGCATCGCATTGTGGTAACTTGCATCGCATTGTGGTAACTTGCATCGCATTGTGGTAACTTGCATCGCATTGTGGTAACTTGCATCGCATTGTGGTAACTTGCATCGCATTGTGGTAACTTGCATCGCATTGTGGTAACTTGCATCGCATTGTGGTAACTTGCATCGCATTGTGGTAACTTGCATCGCATTGTGGTAACTTGCATCGCATTGTGGTAACTTGCATCGCATTGTGGTAACTTGCATCGCATTGTGGTAACTTGCATCGCATTGTGGTAACTTGCATCGCATTGTGGTAACTTGCATCGCATTGTGGTAACTTGCATCGCATTGTGGTAACTTGTATTGCATTATGGTAACTTCTTTTAAATCGATAAAGTTCCGAGTTAATATTCTTAGGAGTGTTCATCACATTTGCACGGTAAATTATTGCTGATTCAGCAGTAAGGTCTTGGTTCACAGCTTTGCAGTGTTGCTTAGTTACAGTGACCGAGAGAAGCAGTTCTAGCTTGACTAAGGTCTTGGTTCACAGCTTTGCCAGTGTTGCTTAGTTACAGTGACCGAGAGAAGCAGTTCTAGCTTGACCTACTGTGGATTTTTTAATTTTATTTAACCCTCTCACCGGTAACTTTACAGAGGTTTTTTTCTAAAAATTAATGATTTTCTTAATATATATTATATTTGAAGATGCATGATGTAAAGTACCTAGCAACCATATATCAGGTTATAGCTAATGAGTGGATGAATATTGTAACAAAAGTTGGTGGCCTAGCAATAAACCACAACATCGTGAATCTCATTATAAGAAACAGGAACTATTTCTAGCTTTCATTATTATGTCCACTAAGAATTTTCAACAGTTTACTATTGCTCATTGGGTGACAGGTTAGTAACTGACAATAGAAGAATATAATTGTGGCAAACATATAATTATGAATATCAACATATGAAGCTGGCAACCACCACATAACTGTGAATATCATAACATGGAGCTGAATAGGAAGGGGTACTTGTATCAATGACTCATTAGAGTCAGAAGGAGAGATGTTTGAAGGACCTAAATATATCAGAATAAATCTTATTATACCTTTACATTACTAGATTATGTTACATGCATACCAGCAAGAGAGGTAGCAGCAGGTGGGCAAGGGCTAGGGCTACCAATGACAGATCTTGTCGAGCTGCTAGCTCATTCACGTCAACCTCATGGCTTCCCAAGTAAGCAGGGGTATTTTCTTTATCTTCTCAAGAGTTATCACTCTTGGAGAGGCAAAAATCATCATAAAAAGGCAACCGATAACATCATCTCGATTATATCGAACCGACATCTATATTCCAAAACCGGAAGTGAAGTTTGACGTCACGTTTTTCATGGTTACCTACGTTATACATATGTTATATTTTAAATCTTCATAGAGCAAAGCTTTAGCTATGCGAAAATATTTTTATTTTATTTTTTGGTTGAATGGAATTTTTTATTATTATTTTAGTAGCGGTAATACCATTTCGCGCCTACAGGCGCTTATGCCGGTGAGAGTGTTAAGGATTAAATTATTATTAATTATTATTTTATTATTATTATTATTATTATTATTATTATTATTATTATTATTATTATTATTATTATTATTATTATTATCTTTATTATTATTAATATTATTATTATTATTATTATTATTATTATTATTATTATTATTATTATTATTATTATTATTATTATTATTATTATTATTATTATTATTATTATTATTATTATTATTATTATTATTATTATATTTTACAATGGTTGGAAGTGGCAGTAGTAGACGTTTTATTTCATCCACACTAGAATTCCTAGGTCTGGCCATGTTTCGTGTTTGAGTTAAAAGATACTTCAGGTAAAAGATGAGGTACTTCAGGTAAAAGATGAGGTACTTCAGGTAAAAGATGAGGTACTTCAGGTAAAAGATGAGGTACTTCAGGTAAAAGATGAGGTACTTCAGGTAAAAGATGAGGTACCAGGTAAAAGATGAGGTACTTCAGGTAAAAGATGAGGTACTTCAGGTAAAAGATGAGGTACTTCAGGTAAAAGATGAGGTACCAGGTAAAAGATGAGGTACTTCAGGTATACTGTAGAAGATACGGTTAGAAGCACAAAACTATCCAGTATTTTTTCAAACTGGCTATCTTCCCCAAGGTGGAGCATTTTACGGTATCAGGCTGAAGAGTTCTACAGTGTTGGTTGGTAAGATTGAGGTTGTTTCCAACTGATCTACCTGTTTTGTTTGAAGTTGTTTCCAACTGATCTACCTGTTTTGTACTTGTTCACAAGGTACTGCTTGCTGAGTGTGTCGGCATGGTTCACAGTATAATGTTAGCGGAAGCTATCTTGAAAACTTTGACCTCGACTTCACTGTCTATGGACAGTTGCAATAGCAGATCCAGTTGTACACCTATGGCAGCTGTGGACTAGCTGGCTATATCAGCTAGAAAACCGGAAGCTATCTTGAAAACTTTGACCTCGACTTCACTGTCTATGGACAGTTGCAATAGCAGATCCAGTTGTACACCTATGGCACCTGTGGACTAGCTGGCTATATCAGCTAGAAAACCACTAGCAGCTATGTAACACTTTCAACTTGACACACCACCTGTTTCCAGGGCGTGGTCCTTCACCCAGTATGATTGAGCAGATGCCTGCATTAGCAGGGCGGGGTCTTCAGGGCTCCAATGAGCTTGTTCTCATCCACAAATGCCTATGAACAGCTCATCAAGTGTTAAATTCTAGCATTTTGATTGGTTGGTCAGATGCTCAACGCCCGATGCTGAAGTTGAAGTAGATCTCATTCCATCGCATTGTTGTTGCTGGTTCACAGCTGACGATCGATGCATTCCACGAGCGTCATGTTGTGAACCAGCTGTGAGTGTAGCAGTTATTAGTGCTGCTGTGACTAGCAGTTGTTTACAGTGGTGCTGCTGTGACTAGCAGTTGTTTACAGTGGTGCTGCTGTGACTAGCAGTTGTTTGCAGTGGTGCTGCTGTGACTAGCATTTGTTTACAGTGGTGCTGCTGTGACTAGCAGTTGTTTACAGTGGTGCTGCTGTGACTAGCAGTTGTTTACAGTGGTGCTGCTGTGACTGACTAGCAGTTGTTTACAGTGGTGCTGCTGTGACTAGCAGTTGTTTACAGTGGTGGTGCTGTGACTAGCAGTTGTTTACAGTGGTGCTGCTGTGACTAGCAGTTGTTTACAGTGGTGCTGCTGTGACTAGCAGTTGTTTACAGTGGTGCTGCTGTGACTAGCAGTTGTTTGCAGTGGTGCTGCTGTGACTAGCAGTTGTTTACAGTGGTGCTGCTGTGACTAGCAGTTGTTTGCAGTGGTGCTGCTGTGACTAGCAGTTGTTTACAGTGGTGCTGCTGTGACTAGCAGTTGTTTACAGTGGTGCTGCTGTGACTAGCAGTTGTTTGCAGTGGTGCTGCTGTGACTAGCAGTTGTTTACAGTGGTGCTGCTGTGACTAGCAGTTGTTTACAGTGGTGCTGCTGTGACTAGCAGTTGTTTACAGTGGTGCTGCTGTGACTAGCAGTTGTTTGCAGTGGTGCTGCTGTGACTAGCATTTGTTTACAGTGGTGCTGCTGTGACTAGCAGTTGTTTACAGTGGTGCTGCTGTGACTAGCAGTTGTTTACAGTGGTGCTGCTGTGACTAGCAGTTGTTTGCAGTGGTGCTGCTGTGACTAGCATTTGTTTACAGTGGTGCTGCTGTGACTAGCAGTTGTTTACAGTGGTGCTGCTGTGACTAGCAGTTGTTTACAGTGGTGCTGCTGTGACTGACTAGCAGTTGTTTACAGTGGTGCTGCTGTGACTAGCAGTTGTTTGCAGTGGTGCTGCTGTGACTAGCAGTTGTTTACAGTGGTGCTGCTGTGACTAGCAGTTGTTTACAGTGGTGCTGCTATGACTGTTGGTGTTGCTATTGCCCTCTTAGATCTGAACGCTGTGAGAGACAGGAATATTGAGGATTTGAGTGGCGGTGAGCTGCAGAGATTTGCTTGCGCTGTGGTGTGCATTCAGAAGGCTGACGTGTGAGAGCAACACACCATAGAGTAGAGGTTACTGCCCCCCTGTTGTGTAGAAGTCACTGCCCCCTGGAGTGTAGAGGTTACTGCCCCCTGTTGTGTAGAAGTCACTGCCCCCTGGAGTGTAGAGGTTACTGCCCCCTATAGAGTAGAGGTTACTGCCCCCCTGTTGTGTAGAAGTCACTGCCCCCTGGAGTGTAGAGGTTACTGCCCCCTGTAGTGTAGAGGTTACTGCCCCCCTGTTGTGTAGAAGTCACTGCCCCCTGGAGTGTAGAGGTTACTGCCCCCTGTAGTGTAGAGGTGACTGCCCCCCTGAATGTAGAAGTTACCCCCTGAGTGTGGAAGTAACTTCCCTCTGGAGTGTAGAGGTTGCCCCCTGTAGTGTAGAGGTTACTGCCCCCTGTAGTGTAGAGGTGACTGCCCCCTGTAGTGTAGAGGTTACTGCCCCCTGTAGTGTAGAGGTTACTGCCCCCTGTAGTGTAGAGGATACTGTCCCCTGTAGTGTAGAGGTGACTGCCCCCTGAGTGTGGAAGTTACTTCCCTCTGGAGTGTAGAGGTTACTGCCCCCTGTAGTGTAGAGGGTACTGCCCCCTGTAGTGTAGAGGATACTGTCCCCTGTAGTGTAGAGGTTACTGCCCCCTGTAGTGTAGAGGATACTGTCCCCTGTAGTGTAGAGGTGACTGCCCCCTGAGTGTGGAAGTTACTTCCCCCTGTAGTGTAGAGGATACTGCCCCCTGGAGTGTAGAGGATACTGTCCCCTGTAGTTTAGAGGTTACTGCCCCCTGTGGTGTAGAAGGTACTGCCCCCTGTAGTGTAGAAGGTACTGCCCCCTGGAGTGTAGAGGTTACTGCCCCCTGTAGTGTAGAGGTTACTGCCCCTGTAGTGTAGAGGTTACGGCCCCCTGTAGTGTAGAAGTCACTGCCCCCTGGAGTGTAGAGGTTACTGCCCCCTGTAGTGTAGAGGTTACTGCCCCCTGTAGTGTAGAGGTTACTGCCCCCTGTAGTGTAGAGGGTACTGCCCCTGTAGTGTAGAGTTTACTGCCCCCTGTAGTGTAGAGGATACTGTCCCCTGTAGTTTAGAGGTTACTGCCCCTGTAGTGTCGAGTTTACTGCCCCCTGTGGTGTAGAAGGTACTGCCCCCTGTAGTGTAGAGTTTACTGCCCCCTGTGGTGTAGAAGGTACTGCCCCCTGTAGTGTAGAAGGTACTGCCCCCTGGAGTGTAGAGGTTACTGCCCCCTGTAGTGTAGAGTTTACTGCCCCCTGTGGTGTAGAAGGTACTGCCCCCTGGAGTGTAGAGGTTACTGCCCCCTGTAGTGTAGAGGTTACTGCCCCCTGTAGTGTAGAGGTTACTGCCCCCTGTAGTGTAGAAGGTACTGCCCCCTGTAGTGTAGAGGTTACTGTCCCCTGTAGTGTAGAGGTTACTGCCCCCTGTAGTGTAGAGGATACTGCCCCCTGTAGTGTAGAGGTTACTTCCCAAGTAATATAAGATTCCCACCCCTTACATAAAGGTAGTTTTAACTTGTCATCTCTGTGTGTGTCCATGCAGCTATATGTTTGATGAACCTTCTAGCTACCTTGATGTCAAGCAGAGGCTAAAAGCCGCCCTCGCTATCAGAGGCTTACTCTCCTCCAACAAGTATGTGGAATTTAGCTGATCCAGCACGGAAGCTTTGGGAAGCTTCTTTTAAAAATGAATATATATATATATAATAATTAGAGGGAGTTTTGTTTCATGGGGCTCTGGATTGCTTCATTACTTGCACTCGGCACAGAGCTCAGAATGGTTCTCTTTCAATGACCCTCCACTCTGCTCTCCATTCTCTTTCAATGTGCTCTCCATTCTCTTTCAATGTGCTCTCCATTGGTACTAAACTTGTTTGTGTGTGCACGTATGCATTGCAATGGATATTTGGTCATTGTTGTCATATTCATAGCTTTTGTAAGTGATTGATAGGGCACCTTCAGGTAGCTTTAGTCAAAGGGAGAAACGGAGCGAAGCCCTAAGATTTCTAGTCCACCTTTCCTCCAGTGTTGATAGGGCACCTTCAGGTAGCTTTAGTCAAAGGGAGAAACGGAGCGAAGCCCTAAGATTTCTAGTCCACCTTTCCTCCAGTGTTGATAGGGCACCTTCAGGTAGCTTTAGTCAAAGGGAGAAACGGAGCGAAGCCCTAAGATTTCTAGTCCACCTTTCCTCCAGTGTGTCTCAAGTATCTCCTTTTTAGGAGGATCTCAGCGGGTGATGCCAGTTGTGTGGTTAGCTGAAATGTGTCCTTATTAGGAAGATCTTAGCGGGTGATGCCATTAAGCGTGGTTAACTGAAAGTCTGACCTTGTTAGGAAGAGCTCAGAGAATGCAGCTCAAGGTGTGGTTAGCTGAGGTATGTCATCATGAGGAAGAGCTCACCACTGGGCAACTAATCCTTCTTAGGAAATACTCCTGCAAGTGATGTTGCTTGTAGTGTGGTTGGCTACAGCCCCCCAAAAGATGGGATGGTTGACCGTGTGTTGCTATGCATGCATGTTTTTGACCGTGTGTTGCTATGCATGCATGTTCTGTTGCATTCATTCTGATCTTTCCCATTTTCCCATTTGTGCCTGGAGGTATGTGATTGTCGTAGAGCACGACTTGAGTGTGCTGGACTACCTCTCCGACTTCATTTGCTGCTTGTACGGTATCCCGGGGGCTTATGGTGTGGTCACCTTGCCCATTGGAGTGAGAGAAGGGATCAACATCTTCCTGGATGGGTACATCCCTGCGGAGAACCTTCGCTTCAGAGAGACCAGTCTGGTGTTCAAAGTGTCGGAGCAAGCAGATAAGGTTGGAGTAGGCATTGCACTGTTACTCATTTTAGGTCGAATGACTTATATGCAACACACAAACTCTAGACCCAATTAGTTTAACTGCAAGTTTGCAATTTTGCTGTTGCTTTTGGAAGGGGCCACCATGGGGGCATGGGTGACTAGCATGGGTGACTGCCAGTGCAGCTATCTGTTGGTGTCATGATGGAAGCTTAGGGTTGTCTAGCGGCAGCTGCAAGTAATAACCAATTTTTCTCCGTGTCTTGGGGATCTAGAGGAAACCCTACAACACAAGCATGACTAAGTCCAGCTATAACCCTGGCAACACAAGCATGGCTAAGTCAGGGCGCTTGATTTCTACTGACAACTTTTCAAGATCGGACTAAGTACCGGGTTAGTTTGTGATAGCTCCTTTGACAAATTAATTGTATGACACTATGGTTTAGACACTGCCATGGTAGATACTGCCATGGTTTAGACACTGCCATGGTTTAGATACTGCCATGGTTTAGATACTGCCATGGTTTAGACACTGCCATGGTTTAGATACTGCCATGGTTTAGACACTGCCATGGTAGATACTGCCATGGTTTAGACACTGCCATGGTAGATACTGCCATGGTAGATACTGCCATGGTTTAGATACTGCCATGGTAGATACTGCCATGGTTTAGATACTGCCATGGTTAGATACTGCCATGGTTTAGACACTGCCATGGTTTAGATACTGCCATGGTAGATACTGCCATGGTAGATACTGCCATGGTTTAGACACTGCATGGTTTAGATACTGCCATGGTTTAGACACTGCCATGGTAGATACTGCCATGGTTAGATACTGCCATGGTTTAGACACTGCCATGGTTAGATACTGCCATGGTTTAGACACTGCCATGGTAGATACTGCCATGGTTTAGACACTGCCATGGTAGATACTGCCATGGTTTAGACACTGCCATGGTAGATACTGCCATGGTAGATACTGCCATGGTTAGACACTGCCATGGTAGATACTGCCATGGTAGATACTGCCATGGTTAGACACTGCCATGGTATACACTGCCATGGTAGATACTGCCATGGTTTAGACACTGCCATGGTAGATACTGCCATGGTTTAGACACTGCCATGGTTTAGACACTGCCATGGTAGATACTGCCATGGTAGATACTGCCATGGTAGATACTGCCATGGTTAGACACTGCCATGGTAGATGCTGCCATGGTAGATACTGCCATGGTTTAAACACTGCCATGGTTTAGATACTGCCATGGTTTAGACACTGCCATGGTTTAGACACTGCCATGGTAGATACTGCCATGGTTTAAACACTGCCATGGTTTAGATACTGCCATGGTAGATACTGCCATGGTTTAAACACTGCCATGGTTTAGATACTGCCATGGTTTAAACACTGCCATGGTAGATACTGCCATGGTTTAGATACTGCCATGGTTTAGACACTGCCATGGTTAGATACTGCCATGGTAGATACTGCCATGGTAGATACTGCCATGGTTTAGACACTGCCATGGTTTAGACACTGCCATGGTTAGATACTGCCATGGTAGATACTGCCATGGTTTAGACACTGCCATGGTTAGATACTGCCATGGTAGATACTGCCATGGTTTAGATACTGCCATGGTAGATACTGCCATGGTTTAGACACTGCCATGGTAGATACTGCCATGGTTTAGATACTGCCATGGTTTAGACACTGCCATGGTTAGATACTGCCATGGTAGATACTGCCATGGTTTAGATACTGCCATGGTAGATACTGCCATGGTTTAGACACTGCCATGGTAGATACTGCCATGGTTTAGACACTGCCATGGTTTAGATACTGCCATGGTAGATACTGCCATGGTTTAGACACTGCCATGGTAGATACTGCCATGGTTTAGACACTGCCATGGTTTAGACACTGCCATGGTAGATACTGCCATGGTTAGATACTGCCATGGTAGATACTGCCATGGTTTAGACACTGCCATGGTAGATACTGCCATGGTAGATACTGCCATGGTAGATACTGCCATGGTTTAGACACTGCCATGGTTTAGATACTGCCATGGTTTAGACACTGCCATGGTTTAGACACTGCCATGGTTTAGATACTGCCATGGTAGATACTGCCATGGTTTAGACACTGCCATGGTTTAGACACTGCCATGGTTTAGATACTGCCATGGTAGATACTGCCATGCTTTAGACACTGCCATGGTTTAGATACTGCCATGGTTTAGATACTGCCATGGTTTAGACACTGCCATGGTTTAGATACTGCCATGGTAGATACTGCCATGGTTTAGACACTGCCATGGTAGATACTGCCATGGTTTAGACACTGCCATGGTTTAGATACTGCCATGGTTTAGACACTGCCATGGTAGATACTGCCATGGTTTAGATACTGCCATGGTAGATACTGCCATGGTTTAGACACTGCCATGGTTTAGATACTGCCATGGTTTAGATACTGCCATAGTAGATACTGCCATGGTTTAGATACTGCCATGGTTTAGACACTGCCATGGTTTAGACACTGCCATAGTTTAGACACTGCCATGGTAGATACTGCCATGGTAGATACTGCCATGGTTTAGACACTGCCATGGTAGATACTGCCATGGTAGATACTGCCATGGTAGATACTGCCATGGTTTAGACACTGCCATGGTTTAGACACTGCCATGGTTTAGACACTGCCATGGTAGATACTGCCATGGTAGATACTGCCATGGTTTAGACACTGCCATGGTAGATACTGCCATGGTAGATACTGCCATGGTTTAGACACTGCCATGGTAGATACTGCCATGGTTAGATACTGCCATGGTAGATACTGCCATGGTTAGATACTGCCATGGTAGATACTGCCATGGTAGATACTGCCATGGTTTAGACACTGCCATGGTAGATACTGCCATGGTTTAGACACTGCCATGGTTTAGATACTGCCATGGTAGATACTGCCATGGTTAGATACTACCATGGTAGATACTGCCATGGTAGATACTGCCATGGTAGATACTGCCATGGTAGATACTGCCATGGTAGATACTGCCATGGTTTAGACACTGCCATGGTTTAGACACTGCCATGGTTTAGACACTGCCATGGTAGATACTGCCATGGTAGATACTGCCATGGTTTAGACACTGCCATGGTTTAGATACTGCCATGGTTTAGATACTGCCATGGTTTAGACACTGCCATGGTAGATACTGCCATGGTAGATACTGCCATGGTTTAGATACTGCCATGGTTTAGACACTGCCATGGTAGATACTGCCATGGTTTAGACACTGCCATGGTTTAGACACTGCCATGGTAGATACTGCCATGGTAGATACTGCCATGGTTTAGATACTGCCATGGTAGATACTGCCATGGTTTAGATACTGCCATGGTTAGATACTGCCATGGTTTAGACACTGCCATGGTTTAGATACTGCCATGGTAGATACTGCCATGGTAGATACTGCCATGGTTTAGACACTGCATGGTTTAGATACTGCCATGGTTTAGACACTGCCATGGTAGATACTGCCATGGTTAGATACTGCCATGGTTTAGACACTGCCATGGTTAGATACTGCCATGGTTTAGACACTGCCATGGTAGATACTGCCATGGTTTAGACACTGCCATGGTTTAGATACTGCCATGGTTTAGATACTGCCATAGTAGATACTGCCATGGTTTAGATACTGCCATGGTTTAGACACTGCCATGGTTTAGACACTGCCATGGTTTAGACACTGCCATGGTTTAGACACTGCCATGGTAGATACTGCCATGGTAGATACTGCCATGGTAGATACTGCCATGGTTTAGACACTGCCATGGTTTAGACACTGCCATGGTTTAGACACTGCCATGGTAGATACTGCCATGGTAGATACTGCCATGGTTTAGACACTGCCATGGTAGATACTGCCATGGTAGATACTGCCATGGTTTAGACACTGCCATGGTAGATACTGCCATGGTTAGATACTGCCATGGTAGATACTGCCATGGTTAGATACTGCCATGGTAGATACTGCCATGGTAGATACTGCCATGGTTTAGACACTGCCATGGTAGATACTGCCATGGTTTAGACACTGCCATGGTTTAGATACTGCCATGGTAGATACTGCCATGGTTAGATACTACCATGGTAGATACTGCCATGGTAGATACTGCCATGGTAGATACTGCCATGGTAGATACTGCCATGGTTTAGACACTGCCATGGTTTAGACACTGCCATGGTAGATACTGCCATGGTAGATACTGCCATGGTTTAGACACTGCCATGGTTTAGATACTGCCATGGTTTAGATACTGCCATGGTTTAGACACTGCCATGGTAGATACTGCCATGGTAGATACTGCCATGGTTTAGATACTGCCATGGTAGATACTGCCATGGTTTAGACACTGCCATGGTAGATACTGCCATGGTAGATACTGCCATGGTAGATACTGCCATGGTTTAGATACTGCCATGGTAGATACTGCCATGGTTTAGATACTGCCATGGTTAGATACTGCCATGGTTTAGACACTGCCATGGTTTAGATACTGCCATGGTAGATACTGCCATGGTAGATACTGCCATGGTTTAGACACTGCATGGTTTAGATACTGCCATGGTTTAGACACTGCCATGGTAGATACTGCCATGGTAGATACTGCCATGGTTTAGACACTGCCATGGTTTAGACACTGCCATGGTAGATACTGCCATGGTTTAGACACTGCCATGGTTTAGACACTGCCATGGTAGATACTGCCATGGTTTAGACACTGCCATGGTAGATACTGCCATGGTTTAGACACTGCCATGGTTTAGACACTGCCATGGTTTAGCTACTGCCATGGTAGATACTGCCATGGTAGATACTGCCATGGTAGATACTGCCATGGTTTAGACACTGCCATGGTAGATACTGCCATGGTTTAGACACTGCCATGGTTTAGACACTGCCATGGTTTAGACACTGCCATGGTTTAGACACTGCCATGGTAGATACTGCCATGGTTTAGATACTGCCATGGTATACACTGCCATGGTTTAGACACTGCCATGGTATACACTGCCATGGTTTAGACACTGCCATGGTAGACACTGCCATGGTTAGATACTGCCATGGTAGATACTGCCATGGTTTAGATACTGCCATGGTTTAGACACTGCCATGGTAGATACTGCCATGGTAGATACTGCCATGGTTTAGACGCTGCCATGGTAGATACTGCCATGGTAGATACTGCCATGGTAGATACTGCCATGGTTTAGATACTGCCATGGTTTAGACACTGCCATGGTTTAGATACTGCCATGGTAGATACTGCCATGGTAGATACTGCCATGGTTTAGACACTGCCATGGTAGATACTGCCATGGTAGATACTGCCATGGTAGATACTGCCATGGTTTAGATACTGCCATGGTAGATACTGCCATGGTAGATACTGCCATGGTAGACACTGCCATAGTTTAGACACTGCCATGGTAGATACTGCCATGGTATACACTGCCATGGTTTAGACACTGCCATGGTTTAGACACTGCCATGGTAGATACTGCCATGGTTTAGATACTGCCATGGTAGATACTGCCATGGTTTAGACACTGCCATGGTAGATACTGCCATGGTTTAGATACTGCCATGGTAGATACTGCCATGGTTTAGACACTGCCATGGTAGATACTGCCATGGTAGATACTGCCATGGTAGATACTGCCATGGTTTAGACACTGCCATGGTTTAGACACTGCCATGGTTAGATACTGCCATGGTTTAGACACTGCCATGGTAGATACTGCCATGGTAGATACTGCCATGGTAGATACTGCCATGGTTTAGACACTGCCATGGTTTAGACACTGCCATGGTTTAGACACTGACATGGTAGATACTGCCATGGTTTAGACACGGCCATGGTTTATATTTGCGCGGGGGGGAAGGGGGTAAACAATCTCTATTGACTGAAAAACAGTCCTTATATGGGCTGTTATGGGCTGTTATGCAAGCATTACACAGAGATGGTCCTTCCAAATTGATGTGTCTAAAATTGGAGCGACTCACTGTCTCGGGGGCCATGGAATATGTAGCTGCTTTTGCAATCTCACAGCACAGAGAAGCTACTCAGCAAGAGTTGGAGAGTGACACTGATGTGAGCAAGACGCATTTGCCTTCCTGGTGGAGTGGCACTGTGTGAGGAAGACCCACCTTCCTGGTGGAGTGACACTGATGTGAGGAAGACCCACCTTCCTGGTGTAATGGCACTGATGTGAAGAAGACCCACCTTCCTGGTGGAGTGACACTGATGTGAGGAAGACCCATTTGCCTTCCTGGTGGAGTGACACTGATGTGAGGAGGACCCACCTTCCTGGTGGAGTGACACTGATGTGAGGAAGACCCATTTGCCTTCCTGGTGTAATGGCACTGATGTGAGGAAGACCCACCTTCCTGGTGGAGTGACACTGATGTGAGGAAGACCCATTTGCCTTCCTGGTGTAATGGCACTGATGTGAGGAAGACCCACCTTCCTGGTGGAGTGAGACTGATGTGAGGAAGACCCACCTTCCTGGTGGAGTGGAGTGGCACTGATGTGAGGAAGACCCACCTTCCTGGTGTAGTGGCACTGATGTGAGGAAGACCCATTTGCCTTCCTGGTGGAGTGGCACTGTGTGAGGAAGACCCACCTTCCTGGTGGAGTAAGACTGATGTGAGGAAGACCCACCTTCCTGGTGGAGTGTAATGGCACTGATGTGAGGAAGACCCACCTTCCTGGTGTAGTGGCACTGATGTGAGGAAGACCCATTTGCCTTCCTGGTGGATGGCACTGTGTGAAGAAGACCTACCTTCCTAGTGGAGTAAGACTGATGTGAGGAAGACCCACCTTCCTGGTGTAATGGCACTGATGTGAGGAAGACCCATTTGCCTTCCTGGTGGAGTGAGACTGATGTGAGGAAGACCCATTTGCCTTCCTGGTGTAGTGACACTGATGTGAGGAAGACCCACCTTCCTGGTGGAGTGACACTGATGTGAGGAAGACCCACCTTCCTGGTGTAATGGCACTGATGTGAGGAAGACCCACCTTCCTGGTGGAGTGACACTGATGTGAGGAAGACCCACCTTCCTGGTATAATGGCACTGATGTGAGGAAGACCCACCTTCCTGGTGTAATGGCACTGATGTGAGGAAGACCCACCTTCCTGGTGGAGTGACACTGATGTGAGGAAGACCCACCTTCCGACCCACCCTCCTGGTGTAATGGCACTGATGTGAGGAAGACCCACCTTCCTGGTGGAGTAAGACTGATGTGAGGAAGACCGTGGAGTGATACTCCTTCCTGGTGGAGTAAGACTGATGTGAGGAAGACCGTGGAGTGATACTGATGTGAGGAAGACCCATTTGCCTTCCTGGTGTAGTGAGACTGATGTGAGGAAGACCCACCTTACTGGTGGAGTGGCACTGATGTGAGGAAGACCCACCTTCCTGGTGGAGTGGCACTGATGTGAGGAAGACCCACCTTCCTGGTGTAATGGCACTGATGTGAGGAAGACCCACCTTCCTGGTGGAGTGACACTGATGTGAGGAAGACCCACCTTCCGACCCACCTTCCTGGTGTAATGGCACTGATGTGAGGAAGACCCACCTTCCTGGTGTAATGGCACTGATGTGAGGAAGACCCATTTGCCTTCCTGGTGTAGTGAGACTGATGTGAGGAAGACCCACCTTCCTGGTGTAGTGGCACTGATGTGAGGAAGACCCACCTTCCTGGTGGAGTGACACTGATGTGAGGAAGACCCATTTGCCTTCCTGGATGAAGGAGAGATTGAACAGAACAAGCAGGTTACAGTGTATTGATTGTTCCCGTACTGATTGTGCCGCTAATATTGGCTGCCACTGACATCTGCATGGATCACTCGGCATAGAGCAGCAGGGGCAAGTGCTTGTCGTCCCTGTGTGTGACAGTGTGGTGACCTTCTTAGTAACCAATTAAAAAGAGCCTGTGCATAGTACAAATGCTTTATATGCCTCATTAGGCTGTAACTTAAATAGGCACCGTGTCCAAACAATGTTGTAATTACCCTTAAATGGTGGAGTAATTAATAACCACAATCTCTATTTGGTGTTATTGATACTGGTTAGAAAGCGCTGAAATGCGAGCAGCGATGTGGTGGTGGAGGTTTGTGTGGCTTCGAGGTGTTGCTCGGGGAAAGCAATCCTTGCACCAATAATGGGCTGGGGGTCTAAGAAGTTGCGCCTTCTAAGGAAGGTTGACCATGCTGTGGAGATGCTTGGCACCTCGAACGTGTTCCTGTGCTGCCGCCACCACTGTTGTTGACAGGGTGCCTGGGACACTTGGAATGTACCTATTGAGGTTAACGACTTGACATTGTGAATGTTGGAATCAGCACTAGGGTTGGGGATATATATAGGGCTAGGACTTGGCAATGGGTATAGGACTTGGGTGAGGAGTATTCTAGACCTAAGGGTGGGCTAATGCTGGGACCAAGCTTAGGATAGGTTCAGGGGCAGTGTTTGCATTTTACCCGGGTAAAACCTATTTAACCCAACCCAGTGGGTAGAACCTATGTTTTAGGTATTTCGCCCCTACCACTATTTTACCCGGGTTTTACCCAGGTATTACCCAGTGATATATAACACTTATTTGTAGCCCTGTCACAGCCCTGTCACAGAGCCACAAGTGTCTGGGTGGTGGTGGACACCAGGGCTATTTAAATGGCAAGCAAATACCACAGGTCATATCATTCACTGCTTACAGTTTAGTAAGTGTACTGCAATTACAAAAATGAGAAAGCCCAGAAACTCGTCTTCTGCCACAGGCTCCTGCGAGGACCTCAGGAGATTGACTAATAAATCTGTTTAAACTTGCATATCAATTGGACTTTAATACCATGAATCTTGTTTAAATATTTAAATAAATCATTAAATAAAAAATATATACTCGAGTAGACAACCTTGTCACTTGGAAAATAAATGCTGAGTGAAACACAGCTCCTGTTTTTGTCTAGTTCTTTACAGTTTCCATTTATTGAATGTCTTACTTCCTGATTACAGAGTTAATTTCTTATAATATATTTACAGTTTATAATAAGTCTATTATTTTATCCTGGGTTGTATCCATGTTTGAGTAAATCCTGGGTAAAACCCGGGTAAAAGGTATTTAACCCAACCCGGGTTACACCCAAGCCCTGGGTAAAACCTGCAAACTCTGTCAGGGGTGTTCTAGGGCTAATGCTGGGACCAAGCTTGAGATAGGTATAGGGGTGTTCTAGGGATAGGGACATCCAAGAGTAGTCCAAAGTGTCCCAGGATAGGGTAAATATTCCGTGACTCAAGCCTTCTAGTTTGTCATTCTTGCAAGGGCCATTCCTGGATAGTTGTAGCATCCCAGGATAGTAGCAGTGCTGGGCATCACGATAGTGGCAGTGCTGGACATCCCAAGATAGTAGCAGTGCTGGGCATCCCAGGATAGTGGCAGTGCTGGGCATCCCAGGATAGTAGCAGTGCTGGGCATCCAAGGATAGTGGACATCCTAGGATAGTAGCAGTGCTGGGCATCCAAGGATTGGCAGTGCTGGGCATCTCAGGATAGTGGCAGTGCTGGGCATCCTAGGATAGTGGCAGTGTAGGATAGTAGCAGTGCTGGACATCCCAAGATAGTAGCAGTGCTGGGCATCCTAGGATAGTAGCAGAGCTGGACATCCTAGGATAGTGGGCATCCCAGGATAGTAGCAGTGTAGGATAGTAGCAGAGCTGGACATCCCAGGATAGTAGCAGTGCTGGGCATCCCAGGATAGTAGCAGTGCTGGGCATCCCAGGATAGTGGCAGTGCTGGGAATCCTAGGATAGTGGCAGTGCTGGGCATCCAAGGATAGTAGCAGAGCTGGACATCCCAGGATAGTAGCAGAGCTGAACATCCCAGGATAGTGGCAGTGCTGGGCATCCTAGGATAGTGGCAGTGCTGGGCATCAGTAGCAGAGCTGAACATCCCAGGATAGTGGCAGTGCTGGACATCCTAGGATAGTAGCAGTGCTGAGCATCCCAGGATAGTGGCAGTGCTGGGAATCCTAGGATAGTGGCAGTGCTGGGCATCCAAGGATAGTGGCAGTGCTGGGCATCCCAGGATAGTAGCAGAGCTGAACATCCCAGGATAGTGGCAGTGCTGGGCATCCCAGGATAGTGGCAGTGCTGGACATCCTAGGATAGTGGCAGTGCTGTGCATCCCAGGATAGTGGCAGTGCTGGACATCCTAGGATAGTAGCAGTGCTGAGCATCTCAGGATAGTGGCAGTGCTGGGCATCTCAGGATAGTGGCAGTGCTGGACATCCTAGGATAGTAGCAGTGCTGAGCATCCCAGGATAGTGGCAGTGCTGGGAATCCTAGGATAGTGGCAGTGCTGGGCATCCAAGGATAGTGGCAGTGCTGGGCATCCCAGGATAGTAGCAGAGCTGAACATCCCAGGATAGTGGCAGTGCTGGGCATCCCAGGATAGTGGCAGTGCTGGACATCCTAGGATAGTGGCAGTGCTGTGCATCTCAGGATAGTGGCAGTGCTGGGCATCCCAGGATAGTGGCAGTGCTGGGCATCCTAGGATAGTGGCAGTGCTGGGCATCCCAGGATAGTGGCAGTGCTGGGCATCCTAGGATAGTGGCAGTGCTGGGCATCCCAGGATAGTGGCAGTGCTGGACATCCAAGGATAGTAGCAGTGCTGGATAGTGACAGTGCTTGAGTTGCTGAGGAGGTGAGGGAGAGAATTTGATGTTGATATAGCAATTTATGTGATTTGATTCTGAAGGTGTCCCCACTGCAATCAGTCCACTTAATCTTTCCCTCACCTTGCCCCCCCCCCCCCCCCCAATGCTGTTGAGAAGAGGATTATTACACTTGCTATATAGTGGCCTTGAAGACCCGAGCATGTTGTGTGGAAAGCATTACTTCACACCTTGTGTTTGCTTCCTAGTGGAATGTGAAAATATCTACACCACCACTTTTGTGGCTTTGTGGTCCTGTAAGTCAATGGTCCTCCTCATCCTGTGGCTGCCAAGATGTGGCATGGCTTAATCACAGGCTAGACTTTTGAGGCTTATGATGGTCAAGATGGCTCCATCTAAAATTTAAAAAATAATTAATTTTCGTGGAAGGCATCCCTGTCCTGTCCCCCTCCTTCTCCAAGAGCATGCTCCTCCTTGGGTAGAACTCCATCTCTCCTCAAACTGAGAATCCCGTTTGAAGCTCTGACCTTTCTTTACTTATGTATGCACCACTGTAGAATGCTGTGCTGATGTGCCATCTTCCCACCTCTCTCCTCCTGCATTGAACACTTGCAAATTCTGTTGTTCTAAAGACTGGTCCTCTAACTTTTACTTCCAAACTTGACCTCCACCTTTCTTTCCTCTTATTGTCAGAAATCATCTTCCTCTTGAGTAGCTCCAACTTTCCTTCCTCTCTCTCTCTCTCTCTGTCTGCTGGCCTGTCAAGGAGTTGAGGTCAAAATCAGGTCAAGGGAAAAGTTAAGATGTGCCCTGTGCTTTGTTGTTGTGTTAAAAATATATATAAAAAAAGTAATTTGGATGATGTGGGATGACTACTAGTTGAAGAACCTGATAGAAGCTGACTTGGAAATAGGCACAAATATGTGACGTCCCTGCCCTTTGTACACACCGCCCGTCGCTACTACCAATTGAATGGTTAGTGAGGATTTCAACTTGGCAGGAGATTAAAGGTGTGGTGAGAGGAGCAGAAAGGGAGAAGAGGAGTGTATGGTTCTTAGCATGCTGGAAGAGATTAAAAGTCAATTCCAGAGGCAATATTTGGGTAGATGTGAGGGAGGCCGGGATGGTGCAGAAGAGAGGTGAGGGCAAGCAAAGGTTGTTAGCAGGAGATGATTATGGAGAAGTGGAGTAGAAGAAGGTTGGATGACATAGTAAGTGGCCAGATGGTTTGGAAGTGCACAATAGTGACCGTCTGCACTCAGCGATGTTGTGCACAATGGCAAGAATCCCAGGACACATAGAAACACAATGTGATTGTTCCGAATAGCAGCAAAAGGAATAGTGGAGTATTGAATAAGCACCATATTGACCAATAGAAGAATGGTTCAGATCTATAGTGTTCTAGACCACAAGACTGTCCCCGTCTTGAATGAAGGAGATTTGGATGCATGGAGTTTATATGCAAGCACTGTTGTCCTAAGAAGATAGCTTTACCACCAGCACTCCTGCACTCGCTCTCTCCAGCTCCTTCTACCAGCACTCCCTCAAACCATCACCCCTCAAACCATCACCCCTCAGTACTCCCTTCTACCATCACCCCTGCTACCAGCACTCCCTCTGCCAGCACTCCCTCTGCCAGCTCTCCCTCTGCCAGCACTCCCTCTGCCAGCACTCCCTCTGCCAGCACTCCCTCTGCCATCACTCCCTCTGCCATCACTCTCTCTGCAGCACTCCCTCTGCCATCACTCCCTCTGCCAGCACTCCCTCTGTCAGCACTCCCTCTGCCAGCACTCCCTCTGCCAGCACTCCCTCTGCCAGCACTCCCTCTGCAGCACTCCCTCTGCCAGCACCCCTGCTACCAGCACTCCCTCTGCCAGCACTCCCTCTACCATCACTCTCTCTGCAGCACTCCCTCTGCCATCACTCCCTCTACCAGCACTCCCTCTGCCATCACTCCCTCTGCCATCACCCCTGCTACCAGCACTCCCTCTGCCAGCACTCCCTCTACCAGCACTCCCTCTGCCATCACTCCCTCTGCCAGCACTCCCTCTGCAGCACTCCCTCTGCAGCACTCCCTCTGCCAGCACCCCTGCTACCAGCACTCTCTCTGCAGCACTCCCTCTGCCATCACTCCCTCTACCAGCACTCCCTCTGCCATCACTCCCTCTGCCATCACCCCTGCTACCAGCACTCCCTCTGCCAGGACTCCCTCTACCATCACTCCCTCTACCAGCACTCCCTCTGCCATCACTCCCTCTGCTCTGCCAGCACTCCCTCTGCTCTGCCAGCACTCCCTCTGCTCTGCCAGCACTCCCTCTGCTCTGCCAGCACTCTCTCTGCAGCACTCCCTCTGTCAGCACTCCCTCTGCCAGCACTCCCTCTGCCAGCACTCCCTCTGCCAGCACTCCCTCTGCAGCACTCCCTCTGCCAGCACCCCTGCTACCAGCACTCCCTCTGCCAGCACTCCCTCTACCATCACTCTCTCTGCAGCACTCCCTCTGCCATCACTCCCTCTACCAGCACTCCCTCTGCCATCACTCCCTCTGCCATCACCCCTGCTACCAGCACTCCCTCTGCCAGCACTCCCTCTGCCAGCACTCCCTCTGCCATCACTCCCTCTGCCATCACTCCCTCTGCCAGCACTCCCTCTGCCAGCACTCCCTCTGCCAGCACTCCCTCTGCAGCACTCCCTCTGCAGCACTCCCTCTGCCAGCACCCCTGCTACCAGCACTCTCTCTGCAGCACTCCCTCTGCCATCACTCCCTCTACCAGCACTCCCTCTGCCATCACTCCCTCTGCCATCACCCCCTCTGCCATCACCCCTGCTACCAGCACTCCCTCTGCCAGCACTCCCTCTACCATCACTCCCTCTACCAGCACTCCCTCTGCCATCACTCCCTCTGCTCTGCCAGCACTCCCTCTGCTCTGCCAGCACTCCCTCTGCCAGCACTCCCTCTACCATCACTCTCTCTGCAGCACTCCCTCTGCCATCACTCCCTCTGCCAGCACTCCCTCTGCCAGCACTCCCTCTGCCAGCACTCCCTCTGCCAGCACTCCCTCTGCCAGCACCCCTGCTACCAGCACTCTCTCTGCAGCACTCCCTCTGCCATCACTCCCTCTACCAGCACTCCCTCTGCCATCACTCCCTCTGCCATCACTCCCTCTGCAGCACTCCCTCTGCCAGCACTCCCTCTGCCAGCACCCCTGCTACCAGCACTCCCTCTGCCAGCACTCCCTCTGCCAGCACCCCTGCTACCAGCACTCCCTCTACCAGCACTCTGTCTACCATATAGCTGAAATTTTCGTTTGATCAGCATAAAGTCCATAGAAGAAGATTTTGACATTTATATCATTTAGGTTATATCATTTAGGTCCAGCCGTGTGTATGGTACGTTACACTCATATATTAACCACACCTAGCCTGAGGCTATTGAGCTTGTGTGCCTATTATGCTCGTCTAGGTGCCTATTATGCTCGTCTAGTGCCTATTATGCTCGTCTAGGTCCTATTATGCTCGTCTAGTGCCTATTATGCTCGTCTAGGTCCTATTATGCTCGTCTAGGTGCCTATTATGCTCGTCTAGTGCCTATTATGCTCGTCTAGTGCCTATTATGCTCGTCTAGTGCCTATTATGCTCGTCTAGGTCCTATTATGCTCGTCTAGTGCCTATTATGCTCGTCTAGTGCCTATTATGCTCGTCTAGTGCCTATTATGCTCGTCTAGTGCCTATTATGCTCGTCTAGGTCCTATTATGCTCGTCTAGTGCCTATTATGCTCGTCTAGTGCCTATTATGCTCGTCTAGTGCCTATTATGCTCGTCTAGTGCCTATTATGCTCGTCTAGTGCCTATTATGCTCGTCTAGTGCCTATTATGCTCGTCTAGTGCCTATTATGCTCGTCTAGTGCCTATTATGCTCGTCTAGTGCCTATTATGCTCGTCTAGTGCCTATTATGCTCGTCTAGGTGCCTATTATGCTCGTCTAGGTCCTATTATCCTCGTCTAGTGCCTATTATGCTCGTCTAGTGCCTATTATGCTCGTCTAGTGCCTATTATGCTCGTCTAGTGCCTATTATGCTCGTCTAGGTGCCTATTATGCTCGTCTAGGTGCCTATTATGCTCGTCTAGTGCCTATTATGCTCGTCTAGTGCCTATTATGCTCGTCTAGGTCCTATTATCCTCGTCTAGTGCCTATTATGCTCGTCTAGTGCCTATTATGCTCGTCTAGTGCCTATTATGCTCGTCTAGGTGCCTATTATGCTCGTCTAGTTGCCTATTATGCTCGTCTAGGTGCCTATTATGCTCGTCTAGGTCCTATTATGCTCGTCTAGTGCCTATTATGCTCGTCTAGTGCCTATTATGCTCGTCTAGTGCCTATTATGCTCGTCTAGTGCCTATTATGCTCGTCTAGGTCCTATTATGCTCGTCTAGGTGCCTATTATGCTCGTCTAGTGCCTATTATGCTCGTCTAGGTGCCTATTATGCTCGTCTAGTGCCTATTATGCTCGTCTAGTGCCTATTATGCTCGTCTAGTGCCTATTATGCTCGTCTAGGTGCCTATTATGCTCGTCTAGTGCCTATTATGCTCGTCTAGTGCCTATTATGCTCGTCTAGTGCCTATTATGCTCGTCTAGTGCCTATTATGCTCGTCTAGTGCCTATTATGCTCGTCTAGGTGCCTATTATGCTCGTCTAGTGCCTATTATGCTCGTCTAGGTGCCTATTATGCTCGTCTAGGTGCCTATTATGCTCGTCTAGTGCCTATTATGCTCGTCTAGTGCCTATTATGCTCGTCTAGTGCCTATTATGCTCGTCTAGGTGCCTATTATCTAATGAATTTGATGAAAAGTATTGCAAGACAAAAGTTCAGTGGTGAAATTTAAAATTCAAGTTGAGTGATTATTGTACTGCAGCATCAGACGATTGTAAATAGTCTTGTAAGTCACTGTCTTGCTGCTCAGTGAAATGAATGCTCACAGGCAGCCAAAGATGGTGGAATAGTATGACTCTTTGAGCAGCTTTGGTTTAATATAGAATATAGAATATAGAGGCTCTGTAGCCTTCATCTGAGTCAGTACACTTCAATAAATATCGGGGAGGGGTGAGGGGGGGTGCTGAAGGGGGGGTGCTGAAGTGGGGGGGGGGGGGGGGGGTTGCTGAAGTGGACTCTTTTAAAAAAAATTTTTTAGCTACTGTGATATTTCCCCCCCCCCCCCCCAAGTAATATGTTTTACATCTTATACATGCCAGCAAGTGGTAGTACATTTGTGCTGGTAGAATCCTCAAACCTGACAACACTAATTTAATCCCTGTGATCATTTGTAGCACTCCTCGAGGTTATCGCATCTATAGAGACATCTGGGACGCCTCTGTTGGAGAAACACTGCCTTGCCAAAGGGAAGTAAGCAATCTCATGTGTGGGAATAGTCTCTCTAGCCATACCAAAATTGCTATTTTCTCCTGTGCTATGATGTCGTGAAGGCTTGCGACACTGGTCAGTGTGCGACGATGGACAATAGGTTTCAATTTTCTTTGGATTTGAGAAAGTTTCCACCCGAAATGTTTCTGCTTTGGTGTGGTTAAGGTAGGACTGCACATCATGATGTTTGCTTCAGAGCAATCTGAGCGTTCTCTTTCAGGAGGAGCTCGGAAAACATGGTCATTTGATGTTGTGAAGTGTGTGCAGCGTGTGACTGCTGTGAAGATGGAGTACACGGAGCAGAAGTCGAACATGGCAAGTTGGCGGCTTGAGGACGAGTCCTATACAACTGTGAGGTGCTGATATGCTCATGAGTTCAATGAACAGGATGAGCGAGCATGTTTCATTGATTAAATATTGGGTTGAGAAATCCATTTTTGATCATTAAAGCATGGAGCTCACTCATACGACAACATAGAACTCACGAGCGTATAGGACTTGCCTTCAAGCCACCAACTGACCAGGAGCTCACTCATACGACAACATAGAACTCACGAGCGTATAGGACTTGCCTTCAAGCCACCAACTGACCAGGAGCTCACTCATACGACAACTTAGAACTCACGAGCGTATAAGACTTGCCTTCAAGCCACCAACTGACCAGGCGCTCACTCATACGACAACTTAGAACTCACGAGCGTATAAGACTTGCCTTCAAGCCACCAACTGACCAGGCGCTCACTCATACTGCAACTTAGAACTCACGAGCGTATAGGACTTGCCTTCAAGCCACCAACTGACCAGGAGCTCACTCATACTGCAACTTAGAACTCACGAGCGTATAGGACTTGCCTTCAAGCCACCAACTGACCAGGAGCTCACTCATATGACAACTTAGAACTCACGAGCGTATAGGACTTGCCTTCAAGCCACCAACTGACCATGCGCTCACTCATACGGCAACATAGAACTCATGAGCGTATAAGACTTGCCTTCAAGCCACCAACTGACCAGGAGCTCCCTCATACGACAACTTAGAACTCACGAGCGTATAAGACTTGCCTTCAAGCCACCAACTGACCAGGCGCTCACTCATACTGCAACTTAGAACTCACGAGCGTATAGGACTTGCCTTCAAGCCACCAACTGACCAGGAGCTCACTCATACTGCAACTTAGAACTCACGAGCGTATAGGACTTGCCTTCAAGCCACCAACTGACCAGGAGCTCACTCATATGACAACTTAGAACTCACGAGCGTATAGGACTTGCCTTCAAGCCACCAACTGACCAGGAGCTCCCTCATACGACAACTTAGAACTCACGAGCGTATAAGACTTGCCTTCAAGCCACCAACTGACCAGGAGCTCACTCATTCTGCCGTAGTGCACTTCATTGGGTGTCAAAGTTTTCAAACTTGACAGTACCAAATTACTTGCTGAAAGAGAGAATACTGAGAAGCAAACTCAAATTGTGAAAAATTTCTGAAACCTATACTGCCTCAAGCTCTCCTAGGAGGGCTGGGAATGTTCTGGGGCTAGCCCAAGTATCCTGAGATGGTGCTCGAGTTATTGTAGGGCTAGCCCAAGTATCCTGAGATGGTGCTCGAGTTATTGTAGGGCTAGCCCAAGTATCCTGATACGAGCAATTCAGTCTACATCTATATAGTCAAGTTACCCTCACTAAGGATCTCCCAGATTGTCCAAGAATTTTTTTTGGCAGTACTGGACATCCCATGTTGTTTTAATTAATAATGTTGGCATGGGCTTGGGCTTACTAATAAGTGTAAAATATGCAAAATATGCTCCCCACCTGCTACGTTGTAACAACAACAATAACACTAGCACGCTGGCTTATGCAGAGGTGTTGTCTGCGTGGGATAGGCCCTTGCCACTGCACAAACAACAACACTAGCATGCTGGCTTATGCAGAGGTGTTGTCTGCATGGGATAGGCCCTTGCCACTGCACCAACAACACTAGCACGCTGGCTTATGCAGAGGTGTTGTCTGCGTGGGATAGGCCCTTGCCACTGCACCAACAACACTAGCACGCTGGCTTATGCAGAGGTGTTGTCTGCGTGGGATAGGCCCGTGCCACTGCACCACCTGCCGGGTGGGATGACAAAGGTGGCCCATTGTTGTAACAGTTCTCTGGAGTATTGAGTAGAATGTGTGGGTCATGTTTCATATAACAGCAGCACTAGAACAGATAAGATCAGTATTGGTTTCGCTTTGACAGTTAGCTCAATAACTACGTAGCATGTACACTATTTTAGGTCATGTAGTAAAGAGACCTGTAACGTTTAATTTGTTCCCCCCCAAAAGTTGTCCCCCCCTTATTGAAAGTTTTGTTCCCACCCTAGCTATAGCCCTAGCTATAGCTATAGCCCTAGCTTTTCAAGAGGGAACTTTTTTTTAAGTAAAAAGTTCCAGGGGGAACATATTTTTTAAAGAAAAGTTCCAGGGGGAACCAAATATGGGGGGACCAAATTTGTCATGACAGACCGTTTCCATGTGTAGTGAAAATCAAGATTCCAGATCTGGAGTACGGTACCTACATTGCCTTCCTCCGTTGTACAAATTACTCCGTGTGATCTAATTCTCTGCCAACCACACACAGCACGTGCTGCTAGTCTCTGTGCACATTTGTCGTAAAGGACCGATCACTCGATCTGGAGTTCTCCTGGTGACTGTGCTGTGGTCCCTGCCAAATGAGATAAAGGAATTGACCCATTCTGATTGTAGCCATGTTTTGATGTGTCGCCTAGAAGTGGCTTTGCATCAGCTAGGATTCAGGTCCTGGGAACTGGTGTAGGGGTTACTACTAAAGATACCTTATGCAATGCTTGACCTGTGATCTCACAGTGCTTGGCCGATGATCTCAAACACTAGGCCAATGACCTCGCTGCATACCACAACAAGCCTGTGTAGGCGGAGTGCTGGCACGTATGCAGCTTGTCTTGCTCTCCTTGTGTGCCTACTCAATTGTGTCCTTTGTGGAAGACATTTCACCTTCACCACGGTTTTAAAGGTGGGTTGTGTTATGGGGAATTAAGAGGACAATTTTTACAGCTTTTCTAACGAGGAAGCTTCAAGAAGACCAACCACAAGATGGCTGTCAGCAGTTATCCTAACTCTACATTGAGTTTGAGCCTTGGGGTGGATGGGTGTCGCATTCGTCCAATATGACTATGTCGAGCAACCCGTCAGTCGTGTTATTATTCTGGTCTCCAGGGATTGAGTGGCTGTGTTTGTACGGCTAGCAGCTCTCAGCGTCCTACCAGTCTGATTGTAATGGCATTCTGGTCTGTGCCACATGGCAACCATGCATACCGACAGTGTATGGTGGAGGGAGATGGCGGTGGTCTATTGTGTAACTGCTCCTTCTTCGACCTAGGCAATAGAGGCCCAGTGGAGATGACTAGTTTGCCATGGTCAGTGGTAAGGAAGTCTGATGACCGCCTGAGAGGATGATGACCCTGGAATTCTTAGGAGGCGTGCCTACTCAGGCAAGATAATAGTCCTTCCATCCATACCAATCTGCGGGGGTACCAGAGCCGTGAGGGTGATGGTTGGTGGGTAGATAGGTATGATGAGTTCTGATTCTCCGCAGACTTTCTTCAGTGAAGGGAGTCTTTCTCTGTTCAGGTGCATCCAGTGATGCATAGCTAGAGAATGAGCTGCCAAGGTGGTCCAGAGGTTTGTGCAGAAATCCAAGATCGACTATGGATGTCCTTCCCCACCTAGACCTAGTCCTACTCCTAGGCCTAGTCCTCTAGGCCTAGTCCTCTAGGCCTAGTCCTCTAGGCCTAGTCCTCTAGGCCTAGTCCTCTAGTCCTAGTCCCATAGTCCTAGTCCCCTAGTCCTAGTCCTAGACCCCTAGTCCTAATCCCCTAGTCCTAGTCCCAGTCCCCTAGTAGTCCTAGTCCCCTAGTCCTAGTCCCCTAGTCCTGGTCCCCTAGTCCTAGTCCCCTAGTCCTAGTCCCCTAGTCCTAGTCCCAGTCCCCTAGTCCCAGTCCCCTAGTCCCAGTCCCCTAGTCCCAGTCCCCTAGTCCCAGTCCCCTAGTCCTAATCCCCTAGTCCTAGTCCCAGTCTCCCCTAGTAGTTCTAGTCCCCTAGTCCTAGTCCCCTAGTCCTAGTCCCCTAGTCCTAGACCCCTAGTCCTAATCCCCTAGTCCCAGTCCCCTAGTAGTCCTAGTCCCCTAGTCCTAGTCCCCTAGTCCTGGTCCCCTAGTCCTAGTCCCCTAGTCCTAGTCCCATAGTCCTAGTCCCCTAGTCCTAGTCCCCTAGTCCTAGACCCCTAGTCCTAATCCCCTAGTCCTGGTCCCAGTCCCCTAGTCCTGGTCCCAGTCCCCTAGTAGTCCTAGTCCCCTAGTCCTGGTCCCCTAGTCCTAGTCCCCTAGTCCTAGTCCCATAGTCCTAGTCTCCTAGTCCCCTAGTCCTAGTCCTAGACCCCTAGTCCTAATACCCTAGTCCCAGTCCCCCTAGTAGTCCTAGTCCCCTAGTCCTAGTCCCAGTCCCCCTAGTAGTCCTAGTACCCTAGTCCTAGTACCCTAGTCCTAGTCCCCTAGTCCTAGTCCCCTATTCCTAGTCCCCTAGTCCTAGTCCCCTAGTCCTAGTCCCCTAGTCCTGGTCCCCTAGTCCTAGTCCTAGTCCCCTAGTCCTGGTCCCCTAGTCCTGGTCCCCTAGTCCTAGTCCCCTAGTCCTAGTCCCCTAGTCCTAGTCCCCTAGTCCTGGGCCCCTAGTCCTGGTCCCCTAATCCTGGTCCCCTAATCCTGGTCCCCTAATCCTGGTCCCCTAATCCTGGTCCCCTAGTCCTAGTCCCCTAGTCCTAGTCCCCATAGTCATAGTCCCCTAGTCCTAGTCCCCTAGTCCTAGTCCCCTAGTCCTAGTCCCCTAGTCCTAGTCCTGGTCCTGGTCCCCTAGTCCCCTAATCCTGGTCCCCTAGTCCTAGTCCCCTAGTCCTAGTCCCCTAGTCCTAGTCCCCTAGTCCTAGTCCCCTAGTCCTGGTCCCCTAGTCCTAGTCCCCTAGTCCTGGTCCCCTAGTCCTGGTCCCCTAGTCCTGGTCCCCTAGTCCTGGTCCCCTAGTCCTGGTCCCCTAGTCCTAGTCCCCTAGTCTCCTGGTCCCCTAGTCCTGGTCCCCTAGTCCTGGTCCCCTAGTCCTAGTCCCAGTCCCCTAGTCCCAGTCCCCTAGTCCCAGTCCCCTAGTCCCAGTCCCCTAGTCCCAGTCCCCTAGTCCTAATCCCCTAGTCCTAGTCCCAGTCTCCCCTAGTAGTTCTAGTCCCCTAGTCCTAGTCCCCTAGTCCTAGACCCCTAGTCCTAGACCCCTAGTCCTAATCCCCTAGTCCCAGTCCCCTAGTAGTCCTAGTCCCCTAGTCCTAGTCCCCTAGTCCTGGTCCCCTAGTCCTAGTCCCCTAGTCCTAGTCCCATAGTCCTAGTCCCCTAGTCCTAGTCCCCTAGTCCTAGACCCCTAGTCCTAATCCCCTAGTCCTGGTCCCAGTCCCCTAGTAGTCCTAGTCCCCTAGTCCTAGTCCCCTAGTCCTGGTCCCCTAGTCCTAGTCCCATAGTCCTAGTCTCCTAGTCCCCTAGTCCTAGTCCTAGACCCCTAGTCCTAATACCCTAGTCCTAGTCCCAGTCCCCCTAGTAGTCCTAGTCCCCTAGTCCTAGTCCCAGTCCCCCTAGTAGTCCTAGTACCCTAGTCCTAGTACCCTAGTCCTAGTCCCCTAGTCCTAGTCCCCTAGTCCTAGTCCCCTATTCCTAGTCCCCTAGTCCTAGTCCCCTAGTCCTAGTCCCCTAGTCCTAGTCCCCTAGTCCTAGTCCCCTAGTCCTAGTCCCCTAGTCCTAGTCCCCTAGTCCTGGTCCCCTAGTCCTGGTCCCCTAGTCCTAGTCCCCTAGTCCTAGTCCCCTAGTCCTAGTCCCCTAGTCCTGGGCCCCTAGTCTTGGTCCCCTAATCCTGGTCCCCTAATCCTGGTCCCCTAATCCTGGTCCCCTAATCCTGGTCCCCTAGTCCTAGTCCCCTAGTCCTAGTCCCCATAGTCATAGTCCCCTAGTCCTAGTCCCCTAGTCCTAGTCCCCTAGTCCTAGTCCCCTAGTCCTAGTCCTGGTCCTGGTCCCCTAGTCCCCTAATCCTGGTCCCCTAGTCCTAGTCCCCTAGTCCTAGTCCCCTAGTCCTAGTCCCCTAGTCCTAGTCCCCTAGTCCTAGTCCCCTAGTCCTAGTCCCCTAGTCCTGGTCCCCTAGTCCTAGTACCCTAGTCCTGGTCCCCTAGTCCTAGTCCCCTAGTCCTGGTCCCCTAGTCCTGGTCCCCTAGTCCTAGTCCCCTAGTCTCCTGGTCCCCTAGTCCTGGTCCCCTAGTCCTGGTCCCCTAGTCCTAGTCCCCTAGTCCTAGTCCCCTAGTCCTAGTCCCCTAGTCCTAGTCCCCTAGTCCTGGTCCCCTAGTCCTAGTCCCCTAGTCCTAGTCCCCTAGTCCTAGTCCCCCTAGTCCTAGTCCCCCTAGTCCTAGTCCCCTAGTCCTAGTCCCCTAGTCCTAGTCCTGGTCCCCTAGTCCTGGTCCCCTAGTCCTAGTCCCCTAGTCCTAGTCCCCTAGTCCTAGTCCCCTAGTCCCCTAGTCCTAGTCCTGGTCCCCTAGTCCTAGTCCCCTAGTCCTGGTCCCCTAGTCCTGGTCCCCTAGTCCTAGTCCCCTAGTCCTGGTCCCCTAGTCCTAGTCCCCTAGTCCTAGTCCCCTAGTCCTAGTCCTAGTCCCCTAGTCCTAGTCCCCTACCAGTCCCCTAGTCCTGGTCCCCTAGTCCCAGTCCCCTAGTCCCAGTCCCCTAGTCCCAGTCCCCTAGTCCCAGTCCCCTAGTCCCAGTCCCCTAGTCCTAGTCCCCTAGTCCTAGTCCCCTAGTCCTAGTCCCCTAGTCCTAGTCCCCTAGTCCTAGTCCCCTAGTCCTAGTCCCCTAGTCCTGGTCCCCTAGTCCTGGTCCCCTAGTCCTAGTCCCCTAGTCCTAGTCCCATAGTCCTAGTCCCCTAGTCCTAGTCCCCTAGTCCAAGTCCCCTAGTCCTAGTCCCCTAGTCCTAGTCCCCTAGTCTAGTCCTAGACTTAATCCCAATCTGAGACTTGTCTTAGGCCTGGTTCTAATCCTAGATCTAGACTTAATTAGGGGGTAAACACCATGGACATGCCCAGTTGATCCCAGGTGCATCTCCGAATCCCTCCCTACTCGACCGATACTCACCAGTATATTCGTGTCTGCAGTCAAGTCCACTTTGGGTGCTGCACTGAAGCCTTGTGCTCTCGGCTGGGTATGCTTTTACAGACAGACTTTGCAACAGCTCCAAGTTGTCAACGACACGTGTAGAATGTCTCATTAAAATGGTGCTTGTACATGTGGGCTACAGTTGAGTATGAACTGTACATATAAGGCAGTGACTGATATGCTTACTCTACACTGAAAAAAGTGTGTGACATTCTTGCGAATTGTGATGAAGAGAGACCTTGTTTGAAGCCATGCTAAAGGTGTGAGGTTTTGAAGCCCTGTTGTGAAACCATACCTATTAGCACACTGTTCTAGGCCTTCTTCAGCGAATTTCTTGTGCACCATGGGGGAGGGTGGATTATACTGTGTTGCCTTCATTGGCCACCATGGTAGAAAAAATTTCAGGTATTCTCTTCTCAGTATTATATGTCAGACTTCTGGTGGCCCTTTTTAGCAGGCTGTGCATTTTTATTGTTTCTAGGAGGAGATCAAGCGTACAAGACGATATCAGTACCCAGACATGCTGAAGAATATGGGTGAGTTTGAGCTGACGGTCGAGCCTGGTGAGTTTACGGACTCCGAAATTATCGTCATGCTGGGAGAGAATGGCACAGGAAAGACCACCTTTATACGACTCATGGCCGGCCTCCTAAAACCCGACAAGGGAGGTGAGTGCGGAGAGTTGTCTTGTGGGGAGAACTGGATGAGTGATTTAGGGAGGTGAGTGAGGAGAGAGTCTTGTGGGTGGAAGAAGGTGAGTGCTATGGGGAGGTGAGCGAGGAGAGATGGTCTTGTGGGAGGAAGAAGGTGAGCGAGGAGAGATAGTTTGTGTGAGGAAGAAGGTGAGTCATGTGTGGAGTTCAGTGAGGAGGGTAGTAGAGATGGAGTGATTCAGAGTTAGTCAGATGTGGTGGGAGTGTAAGAGTGGAAACATGAAAGATGATCAATGGACCGTCATGTTTCTGTGCTCCCGTGACCTCCACCCACGGCCATGCTGTGGTTTATGTCAGTCTGTGCATTTGTCCTAACCCAGACGATGTGCCACGCATGAATGTCAGCTACAAGCCACAGAAAATTAGCCCCAAATTCCATGGAACAGTTCAGCAGCTCCTCCATGGAAAGATTCGTGATGCGTACGTGCACCCTCAGTTCATCACTGATGTGATCAAGCCTATGCAAGTGGACAACATCATGGACCAAGAGGTGCTCAACCTCTCTGGCGGAGAGCTGCAGAGAGTGGCTCTCACCATTGCACTTGGACAGGTACGTCTACTTCGTCGTGACTGTGTCAGCAGCCATCTGCCTTGCATAGGTCAGCATAGGTCAGCAGCCATCTGCCTTGCATAGGTCAGCATAGGTCAGCAACCATCTGCCTCGCATAGGTCAGCATAGGTCAGCAGCCATCTGCCTTGCATAGGTCAGCATAGGTTAGCAGCCATCTGCCTTGCATAGGTCAGCAGCCATCTGCCTCGCATAGGTCAGCATAGGTCAGCAACCATCTGCCTCGCATAGGTCAGCAGCCTCTGCCTTGCATAGGTCAGCATAGGTCAGCAGCCATCTGCCTCGCATAGGTCAGCATAGGTCAGCAGCCATCTGCCTCGCATAGGTCAGCATAGGTCAGCAGCCATCTGCCTCGCATAGGTCAGCATAGGTCAGCAGCCATCTGCCTTGCATAGGTCAGCATAGGTCAGCAGCCATCTGCCTTGCATAGGTCAGCATAGGTCAGCAGCCATCTGCCTCGCATAGGTCAGCATAGGTCAGCAGCCATCTGCCTCGCATAGGTCAGCAGCCATCTGCCTCGCATAGGTCAGCATAGGTCAGCAGCCATCTGCCTTGCATAGGTCAGCATAGGTCAGCAGCCTCTGCCTTGCATAGGTCAGCATAGGTCAGCAGCCATCTGCCTCGCATAGGTCAGCATAGGTCAGCAGCCATCTGCCTCGCATAGGTCAGCATAGGTCAGCAGCCATCTGCCTCGCATAGGTCAGCATAGGTCAGCAGCCATCTGCCTTGCATAGGTCAGCATAGGTCAGCAGCCATCTGCCTTGCATAGGTCAGCATAGGTCAGCAGCCATCTGCCTCGCATAGGTCAGCATAGGTCAGCAACCATCTGCCTCGCATAGGTCAGCATAGGTCAGCAGCCATCTGCCTTGCATAGGTCAGCAGCCTCTGCCTTGCATAGGCAGCATAGGTCAGCAGCCATCTGCCTCGCATAGGTCAGCATAGGTCAGCAGCCATCTGCCTCGCATAGGTCAGCATAGGTCAGCAGCCATCTGCCTCGCATAGGTCAGCATAGGTCAGCAGCCATCTGCCTTGCATAGGTCAGCATAGGTCAGCAGCCATCTGCCTTGCATAGGTCAGCATAGGTTAGCAGCCATCTGCCTTGCATAGGTCAGCAGCCATCTGCCTCGCATAGGTCAGCATAGGTCAGCAACCATCTGCCTCGCATAGGTCAGCATAGGTCAGCAGCCATCTGCCTTGCATAGGTCAGCATAGGTCAGCAGCCATCTGCCTTGCATAGGTCAGCATAGGTCAGCAGCCATCTGCCTCGCATAGGTCAGCATAGGTCAGCAGCCATCTGCCTCGCATAGGTCAGCATAGGTCAGCAGCCATCTGCCTTGCATAGGTCAGCATAGGTCAGCAGCCATCTGCCTTGCATAGGTCAGCATAGGTCAGCAGCCATCTGCCTCGCATAGGTCAGCATAGGTCAGCAACCATCTACCTCGCATAGGTCAGCAGCTATCTGCCTTGCATAGGTCAGCATAGGTCAGCAACCATCTGCCTCGCATAGGTCAGCAGCCATCTGCCTTGCATAGGTCAGCAGCCATCTAGCTAGATTAGGCATGGGAGAGCCCACCAGAGATGTGCTCATTGTCACATTTGTTTGTGTTCTTTTAGTTAATTCCTTTTCATCAGGCACATGTTTCTCAGCTGACCAAGCAAAGTGTTGTTATTTACCACTAAATGGCATGGTGACACTATACCAAGTCCTTGTGTGCTTGTTGGGTATGGGGTCTGGTAAAGTTTTATGATTGTCAAATACTCAACAAAATTTCGAATACAGATATTTTCATCTTGAAGTTTCATCTTGAAGGAATAGAAATGCTTTTTAAATACTTTCAAAATACAAATGTCCACTTGGTCGCACATCTGGTTCCTTGTCGCACATCTGGTTCCTTGTTTCATTTCCTAAACACACACACGCTCCTCTATATCAAACAGATGTGCTTCTTTGAATGCTAGGAATTGAGTGGCGAGCGAAGAAGGACCTAGAGCATGTTGATGAACCGAGTAACTATGTCCGTCATCCTTTCCTGTCGTTGTTAGGGTCTTGGATTGTTGTTGTCCTATTTCTAGCTGGCTTGTTCTGCTATCTGGTAAAGGGTTGCACCAGTTATTAACTGTGTGGGACCCATTCTCATTTGCGCAGCCCAACTGCTGACGTGTGGTCTCTATGTATCGTTCTCGTCACTATGACGACTATTCCAATTGACATAAACCTGCATTATTTAAGACGCGATGGCCCGTTCATATTTTTAATTTTCACAGTGAACGTACGATGAATACGTACGTAGATACGCCATGTACGGCAATAACAAGTTTTCCATCAACTTGCCACTGAGGGCTCGCTTCACTTGCCAATCAAGCACGTATGCTTCCTTGTATCAAACACATGTGCTTCCTTGTATCAAGCACCTGTGCTTCCTTGTATCAAGCACATGTGCTTCCTTGTATCAAACACATGTGCTCCCTTGTATCAAACACATGTGCTTCCTTGTATCAAACACATGTGCTCCCTTGTATCAAACACATGTGCTTCCTTGTATCAAACACCTGTGCTCCCTTGTATCAAGCACCTGTGCTCCCTTGTATCAAGCACCTGTGCTTCCTTGTATCAAGCACGTGTGCTCCCTTGTATCAAACACCTGTGCTTCCTTGTATCAAGCACGTATGCTTCCTTGTATCAAACACATGTGCTTCCTTGTATCAAACACATGTGCTTCCTTGTATCAAACACATGTGCTCCCTTGTATCAAACACATGTGCTCCCTTGTATCAAGCACGTATGCTCCCTTGTATCAAACACATGTGCTCCCTTGTATCAAGCACGTATGCTTCCTTGTATCAAACACATGTGCTTCCTTGTATCAAACACCTGTGCTTCCTTGTATCAAACACATGTGCTTCCTTGTATCAAGCACCTGTGCTTCCTTGTATCAAACACATGTGCTTCCTTGTATCAAACACATGTGCTTCCTTGTATCAAGCACCTGTGCTCCCTTGTATCAAGCACCTGTGCTCCCTTGTATCAAACACATGTGCTTCCTTGTATCAAGCACCTGTGCTCCCTTGTATCAAACACATGTGCTCCCTTGTATCAAACACCTGTGCTTCCTTGTATCAAACACATGTGCTTCCTTGTATCAAACACCTGTGCTTCCTTGTATCAAACACATGTGCTTCCTTGTATCAAACACCTGTGCTTCCTTGTATCAAACACATGTGCTTCCTTGTATCAAGCACATGTGCTTCCTTGTATCAAACACATGTGCTCCCTTGTATCAAACACCTGTGCTCCCTTGTATCAAACACATGTGCTTCCTTGTATCAAACACCTGTGCTCCCTTGTATCAAACACCTGTGCTCCCTTGTATCAAACACATGTGCTTCCTTGTATCAAGCACCTGTGCTTCCTTGTATCAAACACATGTGCTTCCTTGTATCAAACACCTGTGCTTCCTTGTATCAAACACCTGTGCTTCCTTGTATCAAGCACATGTGCTTCCTTGTATCAAACACATGTGCTTCCTTGTATCAAACACATGTGCTTCCTTGTATCAAGCACATGTGCTTCCTTGTATCAAGCACATGTGCTTCCTTGTATCAAACACGTGTGCTTCCTTGTATCAAACACCTGTGCTTCCTTGTATCAAACACTTGTGCTTCCTTGTATCAAACACATGTGCTCCCTTGTATCAAACACTTGTGCTTCCTTGTATCAAACACATGTGTTTCCTTGTATCAAACACATGTGCTTCCTTGTATCAAACACATGTGCTCCCTTGTATCAAACACCTGTGCTTCCTTGTATCAAGCACCTGTGCTTCCTTGTATCAAGCACCTGTGCTTCCTTGTATCAAACACATGTGCTTCCTTGTATCAAACACCTGTGCTTCCTTGTATCAAACACATGTGCTTCCTTGTATCAAGCACATGTGCTTCCTTGTATCAAACACCTGTGCTTCCTTGTATCAAACACATGTGCTCCCTTGTATCAAACACCTGTGCTCCCTTGTATCAAACACATGTGCTTCCTTGTATCAAACACCTGTGCTCCCTTGTATCAAACACCTGTGCTTCCTTGTATCAAACACATGTGCTTCCTTGTATCAAACACGTGTGCTTCCTTGTATCAAACACATGTGCTCCCTTGTATCAAGCACCTGTGCTTCCTTGTATCAAACACCTGTGCTTCCTTGTATCAAACACATGTGCTTCCTTGTATCAAACACCTGTGCTTCCTTGTATCAAACACTTGTGCTTCCTTGTATCAAACACATGTGCTCCCTTGTATCAAACACCTGTGCTTCCTTGTATCAAACACATGTGCTTCCTTGTATCAAACACCTGTGCTCCCTTGTATCAAACACCTGTGCTTCCTTGTATCAAACACATGTGCTTCCTTGTATCAAACACATGTGCTTCCTTGTATCAAACACTTGTGCTTCCTTGTATCAAACACCTGTGTTTCCTTGTATCAAACACATGTGCTTCCTTGTATCAAACACATGTGCTTCCTTGTATCAAGCACCTGTGCTTCCTTGTATCAAACACATGTGCTTCCTTGTATCAAGCACCTGTGCTTCCTTGTATCAAACACATGTGCTTCCTTGTATCAAGCACCTGTGCTTCCTTGTATCAAACACATGTGCTTCCTTGTATCAAACACATGTGCTTCCTTGTATCAAACACCTGTGCTCCCTTGTATCAGCTCCCTTGTATCAAGCACCTGTGCTTCCTTGTATCAAACACATGTGCTTCCTTGTATCAAACACCTGTGCTTCCTTGTATCAAACACATGTGCTCCCTTGTATCAAACACCTGTGCTTCCTTGTATCAAACACCTGTGCTTCCTTGTATCAAACACATGTGCTCCCTTGTATCAAACACATGTGCTTCCTTGTATCAAACACCTGTGCTTCCTTGTATCAAACACATGTGCTTCCTTGTATCAAGCACCTGTGCTACCTTGTATCAAACACCTGTGCTCCCTTGTATCAAACACATGTGTTATCTTATATCGACTCTAGCCTGCAGATATTTATCTGCTTGATGAACCCTCGGCATACTTGGACTCGGAGCAACGTCTTGTGGCTGCAAAGGTCATCAAGAGGTCAGGTTTTTTCAGCTGCTTTCTCTTTGGACATCCTTACCTTGTTGTTGTTGTTGTGTTGTTTGTGATCAGGTTCATCCTCCATGCCAAGAAAACTGCTTTTGTGGTGGAGCACGACTTCATTATGGCAACTTACTTGGCTGACCGTGTCATCGTGTTTGAGGGAATCCCTTCGAAAATATCTACGGCAACTACGTAGGTTAACCCTTTACCAAACACTACTCTAGATGACTGTGTGATGCACCTGCTTCAGGCCAACGTCTTTGCTACTGGGCATGAACAGGTTCTTGCAATCATTGGAGATCACATTTCGTAGAGATAGCCAAAACTATAGGCCAAGAATCAACAAGATACATTCTGTCAAGGTAAGCGTAATCATCTCTCGTTACCAATGAACTCACTCTTGGTTGTAATTGTTGTTGTTGTCAGGACATGGAACAGAAAAGATCTGGCAACTATTTCTTCTTGGAAACGTGACTCAGTCATTGGAGTCCAATATCAGTTTATCCACCATATTTTTTCAGCGAGAAATATTATTTATAGGCATACAGGATGTACGGTTTTTTGAATTTTAAAGATGGTGCTTTGATCAGATTGACCTTGTACTTTGCTTGTAGTCTGGACAAACTACCTTAATTTTGAGGTCGACCTCAAAGAAGTTACAACAACATTTTTTTACCACATGTCCATCATTTCTATAAGGTCCCCCAAAAATCCATGTGGTGGAAGAATGCTTCGTTTGAGCATAGATCCAATATGCCCGCCAATTTCTAAACTATATATTTACATTCGTTTGGCCATAACTTTAGTCCCAGTTGACATTTTTGGTTGCCTTAGAAGCCGGAACTATACCTCTCAGCATTGGCTAATTGACATTTAAAATTTGTCAATTAGTTTTGTTCTACCTGGCATGAGTCCAAATATGGTCGCCTATTTTGGACTGCTTATTTGAATCTGGTTTAGATTTGACATTTGTAACCCATTACACATGTAAGTCGCTTCATTTGCAAATCGTCGATAAATAATCGAAAAATAAAGGATTCGGTCTCCTTGCTGGATTCAATGCTTCGAGTCCCTAGTCTTGAGAATCACGTACGCAAATGAATTTCTATTAACAAGAGAGGATCTTTGGTCCATGAGCATTTTCAATGTCTAGGTCTGGCTAGGAGAATTAGCACAACTGGTCCTTTGAGATTTGCCACTGGCAGGTGAGCAAGTCAGGCCATGCTTTTGACGTAAATGCCTACCAGATATGTTTTGCAGCAGCACCTGATAACTTTGAGCAGTGATGATGAAGTGTCTGGTTGTGCAGATAATTCTATCCACCCCCAATTACTTGAAAGTACTTGAAACCAGATCATCAGCTAGCCCCTTCCATTCCTGTATTGACAGAGAACACTCTTAAGGACACTCGTAAGGTTCACAACATGACGCTGGCCGAGGGTTACGGTGCGTGTAGTCTATTGACCTTTGACCCTCGATCGCTCTCAACAAAGACGGACACTGGTTGGTCCGACGCTGCATTTCAGGCGCTGGATTAAAACTTTTTTCTAATCCAGCGTCGGACCAATCAGAATGTCGGCTGCGTCTTGGGTCAAAGGTCAAGTGATAACACGCAATGCAATGCAACGCTCGGACAGCGTCGTGTTGTGAACCAGCCTTAGGCTGTGATAAACTTTCCTGGCAATGAAATTTGGTGGCAATGAAATTTGGTGGCAATGTTTGTGGTTCAACAAATGAAAATCGGTTTTGGTGAGTCAAAAGTGTGATGAATCACCATTGTATGTACAAACCAGAACTTTCTCTCCAGCAATGATAAGTCCTTCTTTATCACTGAGTCCTGAGGTATTGAAGACGTGCCTGCTGGTGAAAGACTGCATTTTTCATTTTCTTCCCAGAACTCCTTTGCTATGTCCCTGTACATGATATAATGTCATGGCCGAGTCGGGCATGGACAAACTGGATAAAGTCACGCCATCCAAAGAGCATGCTTCGGCTGTTTAAATATGGCTTCAGGTGCAAAAAAGTACTTGTTTTTCCTGCTAACAGCATAGCAGATGAGTGTGATCAGAGGGTTGGTGTCGTCCTCCACAAGAATCGTGTCTGCACTTCAGCCGACTCAACAGTATTGTTAATCAGCAGATCTGCATCTTATTGGGCATGGACAGTCACTGCATCCAGCCTGCTTCAACTTTCACAGAGAAGGTTAATGAATGGTTGCTTGTTGGGGACAGTCACTGCATCCAGCCTGCTTCAACTTTCACAGAGAAGGTTAATGAATGGTTGCTTGTTGGCTAGAAATTCATCTTTGTTGGATTTCAGAACAATGTCGCTATGTAACGCCTTTATGTGTTCTTGATGGTCTTGATGGTCGGAAGATGGATACCATGCATCCTTAATAGAAGGGACGAAGATGGATACCATGCATCCTTAATAGAAGGGATGAAGATGGATACTATGCATCCTTAATAGAAGGGATGAAGATACCATGCATCCTTAATAGAAGGGATGAAGATGGATACCATGCATCCTTAATAGAAGGGATGAAGATACCATGCATCCTTAATAGAAGGGATGAAGATACCATGCATCCTTAATAGAAGGGACGAAGATGGATACCATGCATCCTTAATAGAAGGGACAACTTGATAGCCATCAAAATTAACTGGAGGTTTCTCATATTTCTATGCGACATAATCTATAATTAGAGTTGACATATGCTGTCTACATCACAACCATGGCATGCTATGTAACAGTGGACCACCATCCAATATATACAAACAGCACAATTCCTGTTAGTTTTGGGATCCATTGCTGGTTACTTCAGCTGCTAGGACCGACTTGTTGGCCAGCAGGTGGAGGTGTGAAGACTCAAAATAAGCAGGAAGATGGCTACTTAGTTCACACTTGAAGAAGTGTGAAAGCGTGTGGTTTCCAACTTAATAGGTTTCTGAAAGAAGCTTTGGGTTCCATGTCTTGAATCTTAAGACGAGTTTTTGAGACGAGTGTCACAGCCAGAAGCTTTCCCTGTATACTCACTCTTGTTTTACTGACCTCTGTATACTCACTTGTTTTACTGACCTCTGTATACTCACTCTTGTTTTACTGACCTCTGTATACTCACTCTTGTTTTACTGACCTCTGTATACTCACTCTTGTTTTACTGACCTCTATGTTGTTCGCATGTTTTGTGCCTCACACCAGAAAACTTGCGTGGCCTTATTGTAAAAGCCATGTCTGACATTCCAGATCCTCTGGTCAGTCCTCCACTCGTCCTTACACTCCATTTAAGAACCTACTCAGTGATGAGGTCTCAGTCCTGTAATAATGATTATTAATCCTTACCACATGGTAACCTAGGTTCTGTACACAGGGTGCATCTATGGGAACTTTTTCATAATTTGCACTCGGTATGCTGATTTAGCACATAGTGTGTGTCCTGAAACAGCAAATTAAGGCAAAATGTCTACCGTGGTCATGTTATGTGGCCTGTCAAGAAGGGAAGTGCATAGAAAAGGCTATCATAATTCTCTTAGATTATTATAATTTGGTTAGGCTATCATATAATTCTCTTGTATTCTCCGCGCCCTCATTAGTTGTAGCATTTTTCTCATGCTCTTCTCCAACATTAAGACCTTCAATATTGTCGGAGGTATAGTTTTTGCTGCTGCTGAAGCACTTTAGCAATCGGCTATCAATATAGTATAGCAGCATTGATCAGGAGATGCCATTTACAGCTCTAGCAACTGCCTTGCCGCTCAGCATATGATTGGCATGTACCTAATGCTACCCAAAGCTCATCTCGGTGTGTAACCCTCCTTGGCATAAGCACAGTGCTCGTCAACTTACTGCCATTGGGCTGATTGTATAATCATGAGTGGAAACTTTCCACCACAATGGCTGGTCAAATGTCAAGATTGGTGTGACATTGTTCCTGGCAGCGTAAGGGCTCACAAAGTTGAGAACAGAATAATGCTGCTGCATTTGTAAACCCACCCAAGTTGCGGGGAGGGGGGGGGGGGCGAGGAGTGTTTGACCAATTATGGAAATCGTACAGGATAGAGCTGGCAGGTGAGTGAAAGGTCGCTACATCCTGTTTTCCATTCAGCTTGGTGATAACAATTACCTTGCCAAAGTGCTTCTTCATGTCATCAACTATAGATGGGCCTAGTGTGGGTACTCCTGCATCTTTTCTACTAGCACTCACTGCCATTGACTACATCATCTTCTAAGTGTGTTATATGTGTGGCTACTTTCAGAAGTCTGCTGCTTGTGCAGCATTCCTCTTTGTGGTGTCTGTTTGTATATGGGGGGGGGGGGGGGGGGGTGGCATCTGTTGTCCAGTCCTAAAACTGGAACTGCACTTCTGATGGTGATAGTTATCTGCAGCGGGAATGTCAGCCGTGTATGCCAGTCTACTTGCTACAGTTTACCCTAACTCATCATTTCTGGTGGTTCAACTGCCCCCTGTCATGACGGGCATGTTTTTCTTTCAATCATACTTTGCAGAGTGGCCTCAGAAGAGACGTACAAAAATCAAAACTTTGACTTGCAGGATGAAGACGACTGCAACTGCGTTCCTGTGCCTTGCTACTTTGTAGTGCCTTGAATTATCGGATTCTATTTGGACTTGCACAATTGACTCCCAGGCTGCCTATTTCTCTAGCAATGTAATTTCTGCATATAGGACAGCTCTTCATTTTATAGGTTCACAATAGAACGACTTTTTATTCGACATCTACCACCATCTCTTGGAGATTTTGGTGTCTGTCCCAGGTGAATTGCCTCGCATCACAAGAAAGTCGTGGGTTATGTCCCCGGCATGGAAGGAGCAAGAATAATATGCCTCACAGAGGAGAGTTTGGTGTGTTGAACATAATAGCTACAACAAAGTAGCAGGTCAGAGCATGGGTGTGGCTTCCACTAGACACCACAAGCAGCAGAGCATGGGTGTGGCTTCCACTAGACGCTGCATAATCCACAAACATTTCCTATGCAGCAGAGCATAGGTGTGGCTTCCAATAAACACTATCCACAAACATTTCCTACGAAGTTCTTCATTAGTCACAACTATAAACAGCTGATCTCTCGTGTCCCTCAATTCGTTGTATGTAGTAGCATTTTTGGTGTCAAGTTTTTTACTTGCATTTAGAGATGAGGGCGGGAGGTTCTTGAAAGAGTTTCACTGTGCAATGATGTGTATATATATATGTGCAGTGTATATATAAATATATATGTGCAATGTATATATATATATGTGTGCAGTGTATATATAAATATATATTATGTGCAGTGTATATAATTATATATATATGTGCAGTGTATATATATATATATGTGCACATGTATAATTGCATCATTATTGTGGTGTTAACTAGTCTTGGGAACAATGTGCATGGCATTGACCAATCAGAAAGCACTCGCACAACAAATATAAGATAGCAACTAGCTCGTGATTGTTCCCATAGCTACAATGAACCAAGTCACATGACTACCATGTTACAATAGCTACAATGAACCAAGTCACATGACTACCATGTTACAAGAGCTACAATGAACCAAGTCACATGACTACCATGTTACAATAGGAACCAAGTCACATGACCACCTATGTTCCAATAGCTACAATGAACCAAGTCACATGACTACCATGTTCCAATAGCTACAATGAACCAAGTCACATGACCACCTATGTTACAAGAGCTACAATGAACCAAGTCACATGACTACCATGTTACAATACGAACCAAGTCACATGACCACCTACCTATGTTCCAATAGCTACAGTGAACCAAGTCACATGACTACCGTGTTCCAATAGCTACAATGAACCAAGTCACATGACTACCATGTTACAATAGCTACAATGAACCAAGTCACATGACTACCATGTTACAATAGCTACAATGAACCAAGTCACATGACTACCATGTTACAATAGCTACAATGAACAGTCACATGACTACCATGTTACAATAGCTACAATGAATCAAGTCACATGACTACCATGTTACAATAGCTACAATGAACCAAGTCACATGACTACCATGTTCCAATAGCTACAATGAACCAAGTCACATGACTACCATGTTCCAATAGCTACAATGAACCAAGTCACATGACTACCATGTTCCCATAGCTACAATGAACCAAGTCACATGACTACCATGTTACAATAGCTACAATGAACCAAGTCACATGACTACCATGTTACAATAGCTACAATGAACAGTCACATGACTACCATGTTACAATAGCTACAATGAATCAAGTCACATGACTACCATGTTACAATAGCTACAATGAATCAAGTCACATGACTACCATGTTACAATAGCTACAATGAATCAAGTCACATGACTACCATGTTACAATAGCTACAATGAATCAAGTCACATGACTACCATGTTCCAATAGCTACAATGAACCAAGTCACATGACTACCATGTTACAATAGCTACAATGACACAAGTCACATGACTACCATGTTACAATAGGAACCAAGTCACATGACCACCTATGCTACAATGAACCAAGTCACATGACTACCATGTTACAATAGGAACCAAGTCACATGACTACCTATATTCCTTTTCTAATTCCCAGAGTCTTGAAGTTTGAAAAGCATACTTTTTGCAGGTAATTACTGTGCATTGGAGTGTAATAATCATACCCTCCTAGGTAATAACTGTGTCCTGCTAGGTAATGACCGTCCTGCTAGGTAATAACTGTGTCCTGCTAGGTAATAACCGTGCCCCGGCAGGTAATAACTGTGTCCTGCTAGGTAATAACTGTGTCCTGCTAGGTAATAACTGTGTCCTGCTAGGTAATAACCGTGTCCTGGCAGGTAATAACTGTGTCCTGCTAGGTAATAACCCTGCCCTGGCAGGTAATAACTGTCCTGCTAGGTAATAACCGTGTCCTGGCAGATAATAACTGTGTCCTGCTAGATAATAACCGTCTGGCAGGTAATAACTGTGTCCTGCTAGGTAATAACTGTGTCCTGCTAGGTAATAACTGTCCTGGCAGGTAATAACTGTGTCCTGAGGTAATAACCGTGCCCTGGCAGGTAATAACTGTCCTGCTACTTGATAACTGTGTCCTGCTAGGTAATAACCGTGCCCTGGCAGGTAATAACTGTCTTGCTAGGTAATAACTGTGTCCTGCTAGGTAATAACTGTGTCCTGCTAGGTAATAACCGTCTGGCAGGTAATAACTGTGTCCTGTTAGGTAATAACTGTGTCCTGCTAGGTAATAACCGTCTGGCAGGTAATAGCTGTGGCCTGCTAGGTAATAACCGTGCCCTCGAAGGTAATAACTGTGTCCTGCTAGGTAATAACTGTGTCCTGCTAGGTAATAACCGTGCCCTGGCAGGTAATAACTGTGCCCTGGCAGGTAATAACTGTGCCCTGGCAGGTAATAACTGTGTCCTGCTAGGTAATAACTGTGTCCTGCTAGGTAATGGCCGTGCCCTGGCAGGTAATAACTGTGTCCTGCTAGGTAATAACTGTGTCCTGCTAGGTAATAACTGTGTCCTGCTAGGTAATAACTGTGTCCTGCTAGGTAATAACTGTGTCCTGCTAGGTAATAACCGTGTCCTGCTAGGTAATAACCGTGCCCTGGCAGGTAATAACTGTCCTGCTAGGTAATAACTGTGTCCTGCTAGGTAATAACCGTGTCCTGCTAGGTAATAACCGTGTCCTGCTAGGTAATAACCATGTCCCGGCAGGTAATAACTGTGTCCTGTCAGTGCCCTGGTACAGTATAGGTAATAACTAGGCCCAGTAGCCTTGCCCAGTAAGTGATAATCTTTGCTTAATTAACACAAAATATCCCTATAGGATGTAAATCTGATCTTCTCATGGAACTTGTGAGGTATATATAATTATTATAAGGCATGCAAATACGAAGAAAAGGTTTTGATTCGTGATTTTTTTTAATGTGGGACTTTTCCTCCCTCCAAGTGATATAATTTGGTGTAACAATCCACACACTATCAAGACCTCAGATAGCTTCATAATGTACATCAGTCGTGCTCAACGAGCTCTTGCATTGTATAAATGGGCGATCTAGTTTGGTTTTTTAAAAAACCTCGATCAAACATATTGGTGAGGAATTACATAGGAATCCTGTTTCCCCTGCCATGCATCACGTGGCCAATGATTTGACTGATCTAAGTATGATACCGAGCCAGAAATATAATGGGCCAAATATTTGTTGATTATTGATGTCTTAAGACCAGGAATGGTTTTGTAGGTCGCATTCCACCCAAGAAAGCACTTTACCGTACCATCACCAGGACAAGGCATTTCTCCCCAGATGGGCAGTTAAATCTTTGACCACTAATGTAATAGCTCTCTACACATCAGACAACATTTTACATTTTGGGGTGGGAATTCTTGTGTGGCCATGTCAGTGACTTCTGCTCAAAGACAAACAAGTTCTCCTTCATCTTGTTGTATTCCTTGTGCAAGCCTGTCAACTTCATCTGTAGCTTGTAGAGGTTGGTCTCCAGCTGCTCTATGCGCTTGCTGACATCCACTCGGTCATGCCCGCCCGCTTGCGCCCGCTTGCTTCCCTTTGCTGTCATCAATTATGGGCTTTGGTGTGACTGGGAAAGATGGCACGATGGCTTTGTTTGGGAGTTCTTCATCTTGTCATTCAAGAGGGTCATCCTGCCTCTTACCTCCAGGAGGGCTTTGGCCTTGGGGTACTCTCGCAATGACTCCAGAAGATCACTCTTGGAGAGACAAAAGATGTCTCAGTAACCCACAGAGAGAACATTTGCAGTACAACACCTGTTCTTACTGTTGTCTCTAGGTGGAGGATACTGATTTCTCCAAAATAGCTGCCGTCAGTGGGTGTGGCCTAGACTGTGTATCCATCCTCTTGGACTACTTCCACATGTCCACGTTTGATTATGTGCATTTCCTTGCCAATGTCGCCCTTGCGGCAAATGTAGTCCATGGGAGAGTAAACCTGTGGCTTCAGCACCAGCTCCTTCAGCAGTCCTTCGTCGCACTCCTCAAAGATCTCCACGTGGCTCAACTTGTCAAAATGGACAATCTCTGCCCTAAGCTTGTCTGGGAGGGACTGGACAATGTTATGCTCATCCAGGGAGTGGTTATTTGTCCAGAGGTAGTCGAATCACTTGATGACACGGACCTGAAGATATATTTCCCACATTCCTGCATTTCATGTAGTGCTTGATGTTGTCCAGCCATTCTTGGAACTCTGCCCTCCATATGTTCATGTTGGTAATGATTCCCTCCGCCATTCCAACGATGGTGGCAAAGTAGAACACTCCGCCTAAGAAGTCCAGGATGACAAATAAATACTCCCAGTCTGTCCTGGGAAGGAAGTTCTGTGATGGTGGTCAGGGTGAGCATGGACCTGTAAAAGCTGAAGAGATATGCCATGTGAGATTTGAATAGGCAGTCAGATTGCATTGTTCATCATAATGAGCTGGGTAGACCCATGTATGTATCTGACCCAAAGACTATGTTCTTTGAGATGAGGTAGTCGAAACAGCCATTCCAGTGGATGATGATGTGATGTAGAGGATAAGTGCAACTACACAGAAGATTGGGAAAGTGGTCCTACTCTCTGTCCACTCAAAGAACTGCAACATACAGTGGAACCTGTTGAGCCTGATGATCACTTGGCCAGGAAAGAAGTTTGGGATAATGTAGATAAAGTCTGTGGGAATGATGGAGATTACATCAAAAGTCAGTGGACCTCATGTAATGCTTGGCAAGCTTTCTTAGATCAGTGGTTGCAACAACCCTTGCTCCAGATATATAGCCTGCAACAACAAAATTGTAAAACCTGGAGTGAAGGTGTAAAACTGGGGAGGGAAGGTGTAAAACCTGGAGGGAAGGTGTAAAACCTAGGAGAGAAGGTGTAAAACCTGGAGGGAAGGTGTAAAACTGGGGAGGGAAGGTGTAAAACCTAGGAGAGACGGTGTAAAACCTGGAGGGAAGGTGTAAAACTGGGGAGGGAAGGTGTAAACGTGAAGAGAAGGTGTAAAACCTGGGAGGGAAGGCGACTCATCACAACATAATATCGTGATTGCTACAATTTAGAAATTGTATTTTATGATAGATGTGTGTGTGTGTGTGTTTATCTATGTGGGTGTTACTGGTGGGATGACTTCTATGTGTGTGTTAGCAAACTGAATTTAGACAGCCACTTTTCTGGCTTGTTGTACTACGTCTAGACAACAGAATAAGTACAAATTGCCTCCCCTAGTAGAGTAAATACTAACTATACATATATTATTGGCAGGTGAAGTGATACCTCGTGGAGAGTTGGATGGATGTCATGCATGGCGTATCTGTGTGTGTATCTTGTTATGTATCTATCTACGTACTCTTATGTTCACCCAGAAAAAATATGAACGGGCCGCAAGTGTGGATGCTTTGCCAGCGAGTGTGGATGCGTTGCCAGCCAGTGTGGATGCATTGCCAGCGAGTGTGGATAAAAAGGTTGTCGTGACCAGCTACTCGGCTGTTCTTGGGGCAGTCTTAAATAATGCGAGTTTACATAAATCGGGAATGGTCATCATAGTGAAGACGATTGAGAGGATGTACTGCAGCAGATTTGTAGGCCTCGCTGCGCAAGTGAGAATGTGCTGCGTACTATATAGCCAATGTGAAAAAACACTCAACTCTACACAGGTCAGATAATGGTAATACACCAAATATACACAGCTTGCTGCCTCAGATAATTGGATTTAAACAAGCTGGAAGGGAGAGGGGTCTCTCCCAAGATTATATTATTGAGGGGTTATTTCTTTGGCCACAGCTTTCCTATAGAGGAATAAATATGGTATTCATTGCCAGCACAACTGGCCAGATGTATAATCTGGCTTGCTTTATTATGGCTGGCTCAACCTACTTTAGGTATAACCATGTTGAGCCTTGGGTATAATCATGCTTAGCTATAACCATGATATGCTGAGCCCCAGGCATAACCATACTGAGCCTCAGGTATAACCATGCTGAGCCTCAAATATAACCATACTGAGCCTCAGGTATAACCATGCTGAGCGCCTCGGGCATAACCATGTTGAGCCTCAGGTTTGCTGAGCCTCGGGTATAACCATGCTGAGCCTCGGGCATAACCATGCTGAGCCTCGGGCATAACCATGCTGAGCCTCGGGCATAACCATGCTGAGCCTCGGGTATAACCATGCTGAGCCTCAGGTATAACCATGCTGAGCCTCGGGTATAACCATGCTGAGCCTCAGGTATAACCATGCTGAGCCTCAGGTATAACCATGCTGAGCCTCAGGTATAACCATTCTGAGCCTCGGGTATACCATGCTGAGCCTCAGGTATAACCATTCTGAGCCTCAGGCATAACCATGCTGAGCCTCGGGTATAACCATGCTGAGCCTCACGTATAACCATTCTGAGCCTCAGGTATAACCATGCCGCCTCGGGTATAACCATTCTGAGCCTCGGGTATACCATGCTGAGCCTCGGGTATAACCATGCTGAGCCTCGGGTATAACCATGCTGAGCCTCGGGTATAACCATGCTGAGCCTCGGGTATGCTGAGCCTCGGGTATAACCATGCTGAGCCTCGGGTATAACCTCAGGCATAACCATGCTGAGCCTCGGGCATAACCATGCTGAGCCTCGGGCATAACCATGCTGAGCCTCGGGTATAACCATGCTGAGCCTCAGGTATAACCATGCTGAGCCTCGGGTATAACCATGCTGAGCCTCAGGTATAACCATTCTGAGCCTCAGGTATAACCATACTGAGCCTCAGGTATAACCATTCTGAGCCTCAGGTATAACCATGCTGAGCCTAGGGCATAACCATGCTGAGCCTCGGGCATAACCATGCTGAGCCTCGGGCATAACTATGCTGAGCCTCGGGTATAACCATGCTGAAGGTGCACAAACTGAACAATATATATATTATTTTTTTATCAAGATGATTTAATGTCAAAGCCACAAGCACTTAGGTGGCAGGTCACACAACAGCCATGTGTTGCATGAATGCATGCTTGTTGACTTGGCTGGAATCACCTGCCATCCAGGAAAAGGCTGTTTGACATAAGTGAGCCATGTACAGTTATTGACCTAAGCATTGTCACAATCAGATGAGCGATGTGCTACATACAAGACAGCCTTGGACTCGATATATGTGCACACCAGTCATTATGGTAGGGACTGAATGCCTCCCAGCTGTCCATTTTCAGAGTGTTTTCTGAATCTCCTCTTCTGCTGCTGTTTGCAAAACTTGTTACAAAATCAACCTCTTGGTCTATTTGGGGGAATGGTGCTCAAGGGTTTCTGACATTAGATATTATATGGAAGAAGTGAAACTAATTTTTCCTACTGCTATTCAGCAAACTGAGCAATGTGTGTAGTCAAACATGGCAGAGAGTACTTAACCACATTTTTGTAATAGTGAAAAACACAGAAATTGGAAGACCCACTGTCATTTTTGTTTAGCATGGAGTGTTATTTCGAGGTGGAACATCAGAGGGAAAATCCTCCATAAAATGTACTTACATTCTTGTTGGGTGCTTTTTACAAACTCACAGATTTTACCCATCTCTGAGTAAAGTTTGGGTCGATAACCTACAGAACAATTTATGAGCTGTTACAAAAACAGTCATTGGTTTATAAATTGTGTATATAGCTGAATAACTAAAGAGTCACGGCTCTCCAGGACAAAACAGTAGCAATCTTGTGCCAACAAAAGGCTTAGGACGTTCCTCCATACCTACCATTCATATTATTTTGTGTAGGGTAGCTTGTTTGTCATTTATAGATTGCTGAGTTCGTGAACAATTCACTGCATATATTTTTAATCTATTGTTTGAGAAATTATATGAATATCGAAACTGTCTTTGATTCCATCTCGTAGCAAAATAATTTCAATAAAGCTATGTCTATATATATATATATAGAGAGAGAGAAAGGGAACACTCCTGTATTAGAGTTTCTCTTGACCTGATATATATTGTGCATCCTGGATTTTCAAGTATATATAGAGATCAGTGTTGAGGACATGAGAGGCGAAAGGCACCAGCCATGGACTGTGAGCTTATGCTGCTGACGTGAAGAATTTGAATTAAAGGATCACAATAATAATGAGAATGTGCTGATAGAACTTGTGTATCCATTGTCGTGTGAAATTAACTTACCTGTCATCAACATGCCTTTTGTAAGTCACATCAACTGTAGTTAGTAGGCTCAGCATTACCAAGAACCATATTTACTTGAAATCGGCTAGGCCATTGTGATTATATGCCCCCAAAATTGTACAATAAACTTGCATCAGCATGGCAAAAGTAAAGCAAACATTAGTTATCCTAACTGTGGCAATTCTGGTCTCGGGCCTCTTGATAGTCCACCCACAGGCCATAGCCATTCTTCAGCATCTTTTCTTCACCCTCCACCTTTTTTTTTTACCCCTCAGTAAATTGGCTGTAGAAACATGAGTATGGCTTGCTTTACCTCATCAGAAGACCACCTCTCAAGAGCAGCTGCTTTCACAAACAAGCTGGCTATGTGAAGACTATATTGCCACCAGAATTAGTCACTCGGGCAATACAAAAGCTGATAATCTGCTAGCACTTTTAATGAAGTCAGCTGAAAGTCACCATACATGTTGCTAGTTACTTCTGCTCAGAACCAGTAAATAAATTTTTTAAACACCAGATGGTGTTCATGAAGCAGGTGCTGTTTGCATCTGATACATACGGAGCTTGTAGGGTAAGTTTTGTAATGTTCTGGTCTTGCATTATTTAACCCTTCCACTGGCAGGTTAACAACGGATATATTCTACAAGTTCTATGATTTTCACCCTTTTTTTATTGCAAGATGGATGAAGACTATTACCTGGCAACCATATATTATATCAGGTGATAGCTGATAAACAAACTTTACAAGAAATAGAAAAGGAAAAAATGTCAACTATTGTTTGTTCTTTCTCACTGAATTTCCATAGCTGATGTGTCAACGACACTGTGATGATTTGGGTTGTTTACAAAAAAATGAAGGTAAATGTCCTTTACCGAGACATGACTACATGATGTAAATGAAAACCCAGCCATGTTATCCGGTCAACTGGTCACAAAGATTAACCATTGCTCATCGAACCAAGTCAAGGAATTTCTTCACCTTGTTTCTATGAAGTGACCAAGGTAGATAGACCAGAACCAATGCCCTGACCGCAACCATGACTATGCCTAGAATGAGCAGGGGTAACCTTGGTCTAGAATATGCTTGACTGCATCCATGATTGTCCATGATGAGAAGGAAGAGTTGCCAGAGCCACTGACTCATCCGAGTCATATGCTGGAGAAACTATATGCAGCTATCACTTGATTGTACAACCTAATCCCAGCTTTATGCTAGCCTTATATATAACTACTATACTTGACCTAACATCTATTTATCATTACCTATCTCTGAAGGAGTCGAACTGATCCTAACTGCCATCAACAATATGGTGTAGGGTAAGGACCAACTACCGGATCACAGGCAGCAGCACTTCTCAGAGCTGCTGCTTCTTCACTGTCGACTTCATTACTTCCCAGGTAAGCATTTGCACTTCCTCATCTGCACTGCTGTTGCTCTTGGAGAAGCTGAAATTATCCTGGAAAAGCTGGTCAATAACTTCATTTCCGCTAGAATGAATTGCCATAACTTTTTGAGATTCTGGAAGTGAAGTTTGACAACACGTTTAGCATAGACCTAAGCCATGTGTTCTTTATATATATAATATATTGGTGTTAGAACAATACTTTGGGCATGCTTGTATGATATTTCAGCCTTTTTACACAAACAGTACACAATTAATTTAGTAGCGGTCATTATGTTTGTGTCATATGGCGCTTATGCCAGTTGGAGGGTTAAGTAGGTGAGAACTACTCTCATCCATATTTAGCAGTGAATTCTTTAAAGCTATTCCTAAACTGCGGGGGGAAGGGGGGCGGGGCGGGAGTGGGTTGGTGCTGACTTGTAAAAAAATTATCATGACTGGAAACTAATCAAGTGTGCCCGTTCATCTAGTACACAAGCCATCCTGTTGTACCTAATTGGTGCATGCTCAAGTGGCACAAAAGTATGTATTACTATATAATGTTAGTATAGCATGCTGAAAAAAGTAATGAGGAGAGATGGGAATATAATAAGGTGTCAAACATTGGGCATCAGGGGAAGGCGTGTCAAACATTGGGTGTCAAGGGAAGGCGTGTCAAATTCCTAGTGTTCTTGATTATGGCTAACTTTGTGGGAAGGACACAAGGTAAACATTAATTATAACAAAACAAAACAACCAAAAACTGTATTCAATCAACTTGTCAAAAAATATAAATGAAAAAATGTCCTCGTGCAGAGCACAACTTTAGAGATCCTTTACCTCTATACTCATGTACACCATTGTCTGTTTTTAACTATTTGGGCCTAACACTAAAATAGCACCAAACACAGACATTCTCTAAGATGAATTTTGTTTTGCAGGTAAATAATGTTTAACACTTCTGGAGAGACAAATTAGCCAGATACGAGGTTTGGCAGTCTACAGTGGAGGTTTCGTGATGGTGGCATCGTCAGAATGGAAGAAATGCTGTCTCGGAATGCTTTTTGTTTTCTGTTCGTTAACATTTAGGCCAATGACCATATATAGCAGTCATTGTAGCTCTTAGCTTGCTGGTATATATCTCCGCCTTCAAGCTATAGTACAGCAGGCAATGATTCTCTCTCAGAGCACTTCCACTTTGTGCTTTCAGCTCGAGTTAGCTATATACTGTACTACTTATTTTTTTAACCCTTTTTTTTTTGTCGAAGACGGCAATGTTTGCCATTGTGAATCTCACCATTTCAACAATACTGCTGCTGCTATAAACCTTTTTATTTCAGTGTGTGTGGTACTATTCCAGTGGAGTAGGATTAGCTGCAGCCTTACTAGTCAACAGCTCGACAATGTGCGAGCTCTAACAAAGCTTTTTAGTAATCGATTATGATCTTTGCAGATATATCCACTATTGTCAGTAAGTGAAACCCACATGCATGCAGATATATCCATTTATCGGCCCTAAAGAGTTGAAGTATTGCGTACATTATTTTTTAAAGTGTAAGGGATCCTCTAAATGTTTGTGGTCACCATCAGTACATTCTTATGTTGTTGTAGTTTTGTTGTTGTTTTGCAATATACTTTCAATGAACTCTCAATTGACAGAAGAATATAATGACTTTTGAGCTAGGGCTAGGAATTTGCTCAATGTTTGGGCTGGATGGTCTAACCATCAGGAATAATAATGAAGGTTAGAGCATCTATATAGGAACATCGAAGAGAAAATTTAAGCAGCAAGTCATTACACAATCCCAGTATATACATGCCTTTCTTGTAAATAAAACACATTTCTAATTTTTTATTATTGCTCTTTCCTCATCTCATAACTATTTCAGTCGAGCAGCTTCTTTCATGAATTTTGTAAACATTGCTCAAGATAACTCCAGAACTAACCAGCAGATGTTATTCGAATTACACACATATCACAAGTAGTTTACTGGTTTTGTTGAACGTCTATGCCATGAACAAACCATATAATCTCATGTGATAGTAATACAAAATGTCCAAAGTAGGCTGTTTAGCAATGGTTAAAAAATGGGAGTAAACTTAATAAAATGTACATTTTTGCTGTGAAAACATAAAGCTGTTGAGTCATTAAGTTGCTGATGATCTTTACCCATTATATATCTTAAGAGTCAAGGCAGTGCATTAGAACATAGAGTCTACTGTCAATGGATCTAATTTATGTGGGGGGAAAGGGGAAAAGCAGATAAATCTTGAAGATGAATTTTAAAAGGTCTGCTGGTTTCCAACCTTAGTGAAGGAAGGATTCAAGGCATACAGTTTCCAGAAGTGTTTTTGATAGCGTTTAGATATGTTTGTTTGCGTGGGTGTGTGGGATGTTTTAGTCACCATTTTGAAAAGTGGGTCAAACCAATACAGGATGACGGCAGCTTGTTGGTTATATGTACAGTTAAAGCTTTAGTGTATTCTAGGATTATAAAACTTCTCACGAGAGTGTTGTGGCTACCTAATTATGTGTGATCTGTAGGTAGCCTGAGCAGAAGGAAGTGAGGATTGAGGTGACAAAGAATATGAATGAATTGTGCAAGTGAGATGATAACTAGTTGGTCAGCACCAGTACCTACTTTTCAGGCCATCAATTTATCAACTAGAGCGCAGTTATCAATTCACAACTATATCCTGCAGCTGCTTGAATGTCTCCCGCACTTATGATCATGAAGGAATTATAGAGCACAGCAGCTGCAACAACAGACATCCACCTGCAGGAAGGATGAATGAACACAGCAAGAAATAAGGAGCTCAAGATAGCAAACACAAGAATTATAACTGTTGCTTTTAATATATCGTGCAATTTAATGGATCAGGTGTCTAGTTAGGTTAAATAAATATAGTGATTATAGCTACCAATAGACAGTAGGGTTGACTAAGTAGTGTTTCTTCCAAAACTCCTGACTTGCACATATTCATTTTTGTTGTCTATGCCTTTTGCCATGCCGACATCAGACACCTTAAATTTATTTAGAAATCTTGCTTCGAGATCAGAAGACTTTTCAGCCCTTTCTGCCCATTTATTGAGGAAATGAATTATGGTATATAACCAGTCTAGAGAAGTCAGGTGCTATACCGTCCGGTTTTGAACAGACAGATTCTGCACTGGACATTTAGTTGGAACTGGTGGGATGTTGGCGATTTCATGTACCTTGGTGCCGATGGGATGGTGGGTACAAATTGCAGGACTGTGGATAGGATTGTGGTTTGGTTTATGGCCAATAAACACTGAAGGAGCTTTCCCCATAAGTTGACGAGGGCAGTCTTCAGAGAAGGATTCTTTCTGCTATTTTGCGAGGCAATGGTCCACTTCATCTGTAGTGCTAGGCAAGACAATCTGTGGCAGATTTGGGTCCATTTTGCTGTCTGGAAGGATTTTACTGCCTGCTTGTTTGTTAGCTGTGAGTGCAAAAGTACATTAAGGGTGTGGCTACATGTGCGAGACATCAAACAGTAATGACTGGGAAAGGGTATCTCGACATACAGAAAGTAACAAATGTTTTTGTAATAGAGTAGGACTAGAAACAGTACGTTGCCCCATTTTTCTGTTTCAGTAACCAAGGTGTTTTTCAAAATAGAGTATGGCTAGTGGTAGCCTCACTAGCAAATCATTATGCAAGCTCTAACGGAGCTCTTTGTAAGGCAGTCGTGTTCAATTTGTGAGCTATCCTCGGGAGTATATAGATAATATTGATAAATGCACAAAATGGATATAACATGCCACTGAATGACGTTCAAGTTGGATGGCTTTGTGGTGGGCTTCAGAAAGTGACAGCTGGGATATGGGACCTATTATCTGGCCACTATCCTGGATCCGTTCTTGATTTGGCCATTCTTCTGGTCAGGGAGAGGGAAATTTTAATGTCCAAATCTGGAGATTTCACCTTCATCTGCATCTAAGCTTTACTCTGAACCTGCCATATTATTTGTCCGTCTGGTTCCTTCAAAATTGCCCATCAAAAATGTAAAAAGCACATGCATAGGTATATCCCTCAACAAAATGGCCGACAATGGCGATGGTAACTTTCAGGCACTTGGAGTTGATTTAAAAAAAAAAGTTTTTTTAATAGAAAATCATCCTGGTCATGCTGATTAGAATACATATCTTTTGTGGGATCTATTCCAGGTCTTTTTAAGAGTGTATCGAGGACAAATACACATATACACAGGCATAATAATATACAAGCTTAATATATTACTAGCAGGGATACCTGGTGTTGCCTGGACGTTCATAATGCAAAATTCAGTTCATGACACATGGTGAATCTTACTTGGTGGCAAAAATTCCCCCAAAATGTCATAAAATGAGCTACCCTATTAGAAGGTTTTATGCCAGATATCCAGATAAAAAGTGAGGGAGAGCCAATTTATAGGGTGGCCAAATGTGCATAAAGGCCACAAGAATGAGTTACTTACTCCATTACAAATAGTTTAAACCCTCCTTAAACACCACACAAAGTTCTGTGTGGATTGGCTGATGATGTATTATACTCCTGGCACTGCCAGGACAAAAAAATGGAATAATGCCAGTATTGGTACACCGTTGTTAAAACTAATCTCTGGATGCCACACCAGCTAATAATTCAGGGCCAGATCTAGGATTTTAAGATGGGGAGGGAGGGGGGTTACCACCTATCTCTCTTGGGGGAGAAGGGGGAGGTGTTTCCAGTAAATAAGTATAAGTAAAATAAGGGTGAATAAGAAGAACCAAAACCTGCCAAAACGGACTAATTCCACACAAATATCTACATGCCAACATCGAGGAAACTTGAGCTCGCCATTTTCACTTGCACAAATTTTATTATAAAATTGTGGTAGTTTGTTTTGTTGTGTTTCAATTCCCACACACTGAAGCAGTTTATGATACAATAAAAATAAAACTTGTATAATGCAATTCACTTTCCATAAGCAGCTACTGGATGGTTTCATGCATTGCTTATTCATCCAAACTCTACAACTTGGTGTGAGCACAAATGTCTGAGAAGCACCCTTAGAAAGTTTCTATGCAGCTTATACTACCTATAGCACTACCTATAGCTAGTAACTTACTTGATATAAAAATGCCTGCTGCATTGGTCGTTTGGTAAAGAAGGAAGTCCCCAAAATAACCATTTACTTGATTGGCTACTAAGTTTTTAAAGGCACACAGCCAAGCTAGCTATATAGCATGTTTTTCAGTAAGAGAGAGATAGAAGTAAGAAGAGAGTGACGTAAGTGGAGAGTTGACAATAGGCTAGACTGGCTGGAGTATCAGGAGGCAGTGGAGGAAATATTCATGGGGTGGGAAGAGGAGGTGAGAGAGCTTGAGCAAGAGTTGGGAGGAAACATAGATGAAGAGGTGTGGGGTAGGTGGAAGGAGAAAGTTTTGGCTGCAGTGGAAAGGAATTGGAAGGAAGAAGATTTCAGACTTGTCAGAGGGATGGTGGTCAGAGGATGTGGAGTGGTTCATTGGTGTTAGAAAGGAGAAATGTAAGAGGCTGAGGGAAGCCAGGAAGAGAGGGGAGAGAGAGGCTACATTAAGACAACTATGGGATAACTATAGAGAAAGGAAGTGAAAAAGACTATTAGGAAAGAGAAGAGGGAATCGAGGTAGAGAACGATAGAGAGTAAGGTGGGACTAGTTGTAAGCTGTTTTGGAATAATTTAAGAGCAAAGAGGAAGAAGGATAAAAGGAGCGAAAGATGATGAGGGAAGAATGGTGGAGGAGGAAGATGAGGTGTTCGAGGTGATGGCAAAACACTGGGAAGAGCTGGGGAGGAAAAAAGAGGATGCCATAGTACCAGAATTAGAGACAAGATATGAGTGGGCATGAGTGGGCATGAGTTGGGTATGTGTGAAGAAGTAAGTTGGGAAGAAGTAGTACAGGTATTGAAGTGTTTGAAGAGAGGAAAGGCACCAGGCCCTGATGAAACGTTGAATGAGATGCTGATGTATTGGGTAGAAGGTTGGTGGAGGTGATGGTGCAGGCGATGAATGTGGTGATGAGAATTGAGTGCTGCCCAGTGGACTGGAAGAGGAGTTTGCTAGTACCTCTCCACAAGGATGGCGATGAAGATGAAGTTTAATAGCAAGGAAGCAGGAGTGAATTGGAGGATTGGTGAGGAGATGTTGGAAAAGGTCAAAGAATTCAAGTACTTGGGAGTATGGTTTGATAGGAAGCTAAGGGGTAATGTTCAGTTAGAGAAGATGGCAAAGAAGGCAGAACAGTGGGTTGGAAAGATGAGATGACTGAGTAGAGTGAATGGGCAGGTGGAAGTAGACAGAGGAAGAATGGTGTGGTAGCTTCTAGTGAGACCTTTGTGAGGAATTTGAGAGGGGTCGGCTGGTCTGGTGGATGAGGTGCGCAGAATTGTAGGGGCTGGACAAGAGTGGGTAAGGATGGAAAGGTGGCTTTGCTGTTGGGGAAAGGTTTGGAGGGAGTAAGTGATGGAGGAGGTGGGTGAGTGTGTTATGCATTGGGTAGGGAAGTGGTAACAGAGAAGAAAGGAACTGTTATATGGCGAGCTGAAGAATGATCTTTGGTCCCCTCCCCTCCCCCCTCCTTGAGCAGCGGGACACTCATAACTATTAGTATTATGGATATTATTATTAAGTAAGTACTGTTGACATGTTCTAAATAGTCTCACACTGTGTTGTAGTATATGTGGTGGCCTAAACAGGCTCAGCAGTATCAACCATAGAGCGCTTGAGTGCTGTGACAAAGCTCTAGCTATAAACCGCAGCTGTATCAATAGCGGCTGGGTCTAGGCTTGAACTAAAGAGGGAAATCTATTGCTGGAAAACTACAAACCTAGCTACTAATTTTCTAAGTAGCATCTAACATAAATGTTCGCTCATAGTTGTGTTGCATCGTGCGCCAAGGTTGGAGTTAGCTGGGTTACCCAAGAAGTAAGGCCTAGGTACCAAATAACATGTCTCCCTATGAAGCAGGGCCTAGATACCCAGAAACTGTGCTCCCCTTGAAGACGAGCTTAACCATCATTAGCTGTGCTCCCCATGAAGCAGGATCTAGGCACCCAATAACTCGGCTCCGCATGAAGCAAAGCCTAGGTACCCAGCAGTAACTGTGTGCTCCATGGGCCTAGCCACAAAAATGCATATAATAAATTATAGTAACTTCTCTTCTCCTTTGGTGTGTGCAGCTTCTCCAGAGCACCGCTCTAGTTTGCTATTCCACGGCCTCTGGTCAGGATAATGGAGCACTAACAATACATTGGTGATTGGAGGAAAATTGGACAGCTTTCCGTTGGATGGGCAATTTTTTTTTGTCATTATGATTTGTAGGTTACACCATTTCCTGCAATTAATGATTGTTGGTAAAGGTCTTCAACACAATATATGTTAATGGGGCCTGCTGATTCATAAGCAACTGCTCATTTTTATGCAGAGTGATTAGTTGGTTTACTGAGAACTTATTCTTGCACAATAGTTAATAGCAACCAGTAAACTACTTGTGATCATATATCTATTTGTGTGCATGTGTGAGGTGTTGGCTGGCATCAAGATATCAGATGTGTCTGTGGAAAATTTGATATCAGGGTTATTTTTAAATTGGGCTTGACATTCAGCTTACCAGGGTCAACATTATATACCATGAAATCATGTATAAGATTTCCTGCAAAGTATACAATGAGGAGGTTGGAGACAGGATCCTTGCAGAAATGGAGAGCTTGAGAATTTGCTTTGTTGCTAGTAGTGTTGTCGTCAGTGTGTGGTGATGTCAATCTGCAAAAATTATGAGTGTGCCAATTGCTACCAATTTCTATTTAGGAGCTGGCCGGCCGGTTCCAGGTAAATTTACCCAGTGCCGGCTGCCGGTCCTCCACTTCGCAAAAGAAGTGCATTCCATAGCCTGGGTATTTTCAGAAGTTGGATGACCACCCAGGTTAGTGCTAGTTCTACTGTGCTGCAGTTTTGTACAATTTGCAGCTCGTGTCACCAGTGATGAAGCAGACATAGTTTGGGATGTTGAATGTGGGTGAGGGAGTGCTAGTGACTTTGACTAAGAACCAGTGCTAAATCAAGCAACTCTAGTACTTGTACATTATAAAGAGGGCATGAACCTAGCCTTTTCTTATGGTGTCGTCAGAATATATCAAGTTCATAAAATGAAGTGTGCAGAATATATGGAGCTCCAGAGTTATAACCACTAGTAGAATTTTTTTAAACTTATTTTATGGTTTAGGCTCCCACAGCAAGGATCTTCACCTTCCCTGTAAACAAAACCTCATGAGGTGGGCTAGGGCTAGGGCTAGGGCTAGTAGGTGATGGCAGCGCGCGAGTAGCGTAATTAATGCGGTTTAGCCGACCTTTTACCTAAGATCAACACCAGCAGAGAAGATGAATACTGCGCTGTCACGTCTAAATGCAGTGTTTGCGTTTGGCCTTACAGTCCTGGCTGTACTGACGTTCTTATGCTTCCTCAGCACAGTCTACAAGGACAGAAAAAGCGAAACTAACATTGCTACCACTACACCAGTAACAGTGTGAGCTTCTAATAGTTAATATATACATATGTAAGTCTGGTGTTGCCTACCTTTGTGTGGAGTCGAAGGGTCAGCAACACTATGGTTGAGTGGTTGATGCATTCATGTAGTTTCTGTATTCCTCTTCAGTGACCTGGGCATAGAACGCATGGCATCTGGACCTGAACAGAAGGACTATGCTCAATTCAAATTCACAGTTGAAGCCAGTATCTTGCATTTTAAGATAGAGAATTGTTGATCACATCAAAGTGAGTGAGCCATTGATTTCAACTCGCCAGTGGACCCTGATGTTTTCTTGGCACTTCAAGATTGTAGTCTTAAGTTTTTGAGGCGCAACCTCAAACCTTTACTTTTTACCCATAAAAAAACTATCTCATCCACTGCACATGTCCACTTTGTAGCCATAACCAAACTGGCCTTTTCTGTCCATTTCCTTCCCATTTCCCGCCTTCTTGATAAGCTTAGATAATACACAAGCAGAGATGCTGTAGCTATATAATGCATGGGCGACAAAACAAACACAATGTCAAGAAAATATTTGAGGGGGCGAATGTTAAGATTATTAATAGTTCGAGGTGGAGGTTTATTTTTTATAGCTACCTATGACAGTCTTTCTTTGCTGACATATCCTTAGAGTCCTCAGCGGGGTTCTTGTATCAAGATGATGCCCTGTTGGACAGATGTTCAAACTTTCACTCGGGGTCCTTGTCCTCGATTATTTTATTCTCTAGGGAAATGTCATTTTCTCATTGCTCCAAAGATTTCTGCCTCTCCTTATATATTACAGTACTTGCATTGTTATCTCCTTGACAACTTCTACAAGATCTCTCTCACTTGTTTGACTGGAATACTAAGCAATTATTTGTCATGCTCATAGTTCATTACAGCACTGCCAAGAATGTAAGGAGTATATGTGATATATATATGTATAATTATATAGTATTGTGGGTGTGTGCTTACCATATATATATGTAAGGAATTATGTGATATATATGTATAATTATATAGTATTGTTAGAGTGTTGTGTGCTTACCACCTACATATATATGTAAGGAATTATATGTGATCTATATATGTATAATTATATAGTATTGTGGGTGTGTGCTTACCATACATATATATATATGCAAAGGAATTATATGTGATCTATATATGTATAATTATATAGTATTGTGGGAGTGTTGTGTACTTAGCATACATATATATATGTAAAGGAATTATATGTGATCTATATATGTATAATTATATAGTATTGTGGGTGTGTGCTTACCATACATATATAATTATATATATGTAAGGAATTATATGTGACATATATATGTAATTATATAGTATTGTGCGAGTGTTGTGTGCTTAGCATACATATATATATATACCAACAGGTTGTCAATCAAGTAGTTATCTGGGACAAGATCATCCTAAGAGGAGATTCTCCTATCCTAGATTTCAGAAATGTGGCCTCCAAATACGAATTCTTTGACGATGGAAAAGGGTTTCTGTAAGTCGGTGTCATATATACATGCAACACTAGCATCAAGGGTGATAGCTGAGAGTGAATAAAACACTGACCCTTGCTACTGGACCATACAAATTATGACAAGCATTCAAAGAAACAGTGGCAAAACCCTCGTGCAAAACAAACCTAAGAGTTGTAATGCATACAGAATGACTATGGTTGTCCAGCTCTGTACCATAATAATACCCTTGCTTAACCTTGAATTCTGGAAGCAGTGTGGTTGTCATGTATATATGCTTGACAGATTTGTGCTATGTATTGAAGCTTTGCCCTAATCCTGGGCCTAGCCCTAGATAAGGACGGATCCGTAGGTGTTGTTGCACTAGATTGGTTTGCTGGAACTTCAACAAAAAACACCAAAAACAAAATAAAAACTCAGCATCTTCTCAAAAGCTGGCCATCGATACAACTATGGCTAGGATGAACTATGACATATATTACCACGGTTACTATTTATTTTCGTCCATCTACCTGCGATTACTATTGGAAGGGCGGTTACAATTGGAACTTGATATTGATTGCAGTTGTGGAGTTCAAGTACCTGTTAGGACTTTTATACGTTTGAGTGCCTGTGGCTCAAATGTTTGAGTACCGGGGTCTGGAAAGAAGGGGTTCAATCGAAGGTTGTACCCAGAATATTTCCCCCTGATTTTTTCTCTCGCATGTCTTTCCCCTCCTCTCCAGTTCTCAGTTTATAAGCAATTACTTGGGCGTGTTTTATTGCTATTTGCCTCCACGACAATTGGAAGAGCTATTACTAATTGAGACTGAGCTAAGGGGTTACAATTGGAGGGTGTCCTAATAGGAAATACAGTACATAGTTGTATAATAAGCAATCTGGTATGTATGTATGGCGGGCAGTGCTTTTTCAAAAGTTGGTTGATCTCATATATGTAAATCATGAATGATGCCGTGATTCATTATAAACCATGCCATGATTTATTAACCATGGTTAACCATGCCATGATTTATTAACCATGGTTTAACCATGCCATGATTTATTAACCATGGTTAAACCATGCCATGATTTATTAACCATGGTTAAACCATGCCATGATTTATTAACCATGGTTAAACCATGCCATGATTTATTAACCATGGTTAAACCATGCCATGATTTATTAACCATGGTTAAACCATGCCATGATTTATTAACCATGGTTAAACCATGCCATGATTAAACCATGCCATGATTTATTAACCATGGTTAAACCATGCCATGATTTATTAACCATGGTTAAACCATACCATGATTTATTAACCATGGTTAAAACATGCCATGATTTATTAACCATGGTTAAACCATGCCATGATTTATTAACCATGGTTAAACCATACCATGATTTATTAACCATGGTTAAAACATGCCATGATTTATTAACTATGGTTAAACTATGCTGTGATTTATTAACCATGTGACCATGTGATTTATTATAAACCATGCCATGATTTTATTATTAACTATGCCATGATTTATTAACCATGGTTAACCATGCCATGATTTATTAACCATGGTTAAAACATGCCATGATTTATTAACCATGGTTAAAACATGCCATGATTTATTAACCATGGTTAAAACATGCCATGATTTATTAACCATGGTTAAAACATGCCATGATTTATTAACCATGGTTAAAACATGCCATGATTTATTAACCATGGTTAAAACATGCCATGATTTATTAACTATGGTTAAACTATGCTGTGATTTTAAACCATGTGATTTATTATAAACCATGCCGTGATTTTATTAACTATGCCGTGATTTATTAACCATGGTTAAACAATGCCGTGATTTATTAACCATGGTAACTATGCCATGATTTATTAACCATGGTTAAACTATGCCGTGATTTATTATAAGCCATACTTTGATTTATTAACCAGCTGTGGTTTATTAACCATGGTGACTTTATCAACCATGGTGATTGTGATTTATATCGTGTTAAGTTGAAATCCAAGCAACGCAGTAATTCTATGTGGTCATCAGTGTTGTGGACGAGTGATGAAGTGCCTAGTGTGTTGTGGACGAGTGATGAAGTGCCTAGTGTGTTGTGGACGAGTGATGAAGTGCCTAGTGTGTTGTGGACGAGTGATGAAGTGCCTAGTGTGTTGTGGACGAGTGATGAAGTGCCTAGTGTGTTGTGGACGAGTGATGAAGTGCCTAGTGTGTTGTGGACGAGTGATGAAGTGCCTAGTGTTGTGGACGAGTGATGAAGTGCCTAGTGTGTTGTGGACGAGTGATGAAGTGCCTAGTGTGTTGTGGACGAGTGATGAAGTGCCTAGTGTGTTGTGGACGAGTGATGAAGTGCCTAGTGTGTTGTGGACGAGTGATGAAGTGCCTAGTGTGTTGTGGACGAGTGATGAAGTGCCTAGTGTGTTGTGGACGAGTGATGAAGTGCCTAGTGTGTTGTGGACGAGTGATGAAGTGCCTAGTGTGTTGTGGACGAGTGATGAAGTGCCTAGTGTGTTGTGGACGAGTGATGAAGTGCCTAGTGTGTTGTGGACGAGTGATGAAGTGCCTAGTGTGTTGTGGACGAGTGATGAAGTGCCTAGTGTGTTGTGGACGAGTGATGAAGTGCCTAGTGTTGTGGACGAGTGATGAAGTGCCTAGTGTGTTGTGGACGAGTGATGAAGTGCCTAGTGTGTGTGCATTTGAATAACCACATAATTTTTTTTGTTGCAGTGGAAACGGGAATGTGACTCTGGAGTTATGTTGGAATGTGATTCCTCATGCGGGACTGCTACCCCTGATCAGATCTGGTTCCCACAAAGTTCCATTCCCAAACCGCTATAGCCGGCAACGGCAACGGATGTAATAATCATCATGCTATCAACACATAGCAACTTAATACAGTTTAATACGTACATAACTGCAGTAGTATATTACTACAGCTATAATTAGACACTATGAAGTGCATGAGAATCATGGCCTCTTCTCCTTTCCCCTTCACCTCTTGAATTTCCAACATTTGGAGGCACACTCATTAAAATACGCATTGTTGTGATATATATGCGGAATTTAACTTGACTTGGAACAAACTGTATTTATATTAATATTGACTTTGGAACATATTATTAATGGCATGTTGACTTGGAACGAAATTTGCTTTTATTAAAACACATCACATATATATATATACACTGCCTTAGAACAAACGGTGCTTATATTAATACTACCTTGGAACATAATTAAAAATGACATTGACTTGGAACAAACTGTGCTTATATTAATACTGACTTGGAACAGAATGACATTGACTTGAAACAAACTGTGCTTATATTAATACTGACTTTTTTTATTATTTTTTTATTTTATTTAAAAAAAAAAATTTAAATTTTTTTATTATTGTTTATATTACTATTTGGAACATAATGACATTGACTTGGAACAAACTGTGCTTATATTAATACCGACTTGGAACAGAATGACATTGACTTGGAACAAACTGTGCTTATATTAATACCGACTTGGAACAGAATGACATTGACTTGGAACAAACTGTGCTTATATTAATAAAACACATACTGCCTTGGAACAAACTGTGCTTATATTAATACCAACTTGGAACATATTTAAAATGACATATATTGACTTACAAATGGTGCTTATATTGAAACAACATATACTGACTTAAAATGATACAGAATAGATCACGATTTTCTATGCACTAGCTGGTGATTTAAGGAGTGGGGTCTTCTCTTGATTGGTAGAACAAAATATAGCCGGACTCGTTGGGACCACTTCTCTGTGCGTCTGTCAGACCAAAGAAGTTCTCGATGGAGTGTGGTTCAATTTCCTTTTGCCAGCAGAATATTTCATATCAGACGACATGTAAATCAGTGTGTGGGTGTGACTTACCTCCATGATGTCGTCGTCGAACAGTAACCAGTAACCGGAGCTCTTGATGATAGTGATGTAATGGCCTCGATTAGGCCCACTGCAAAAATCCAAGACAAAAATGTTTAGTTTCTGCTGGGTTAAAGTCGTGTTAGAACACGGAGTGAACAAGGGTACATTCTAGGGTACATTCTAGAACTCTTCTCCCATGCTTCATGACCTTACAAGTATACCATGCCACTGTTCCCACTCAGAAGCGAGGCCAATGGACAGGTTATTGCAGAGTCAGCATGATCACAAACTGAAGATGTTTTTATAGACCTATATAATATATAGCTTGCTGGATTGAGCCGGCTGAACGACTTGTCAGTAGCGTGACAGCTGCAAATCCCATCAAGAACTCTCGGGTGTCTTTTGCAGCAAGAGGGGGCCCTAATGAGCAAAAATTGGAAATTTCAATTTTATTTTGTATGGACAAATGCCAGCAATTTCTTTGCTTCACACATGCATGGCATGGAGTGGCAGCAGGAAGAGATGATGTATCGGGCCAACCATCCTTTTTCCCCCCTTCATCTTTGAGAAAAAAGCACTCCTCGATCGATTTCTTGGCAGTATGTTTTGCTGTAGAAGAGACATGGCACAGGGTAGTAGCAGGAAGAGAACGGGCCAACCATCCTTTTTTCCCTTCACCTTTGAGCAACAGGCACTCCTGGACTGATTTTTTGGCAGCACGTGAAACTGCAAGCTTTACTTATTTTGATTCTTCTATAAATTATAAATTGGTTTATTTAATTGTGTATGCCAATTCATTATTCCTGTAAAAATAATAATTTCGACTTGGGTTGCAGCTGGAGGGCATGAACCATGTGAAATAAATCACCCTGTGCAGTTGTTGCTCCCCACCAATGTTGAGGTGAAAAGCAGGAAGTACAGTGCCGTGAAGTGACATGAAAGACAGGAAGTAAAGGCAACATGAAGGACAGGAAGTAGAGTGACATGAAAGACAGGAAGTAGAGTGACATGAAAGACAGGAAGTAGAGTGACATGAAGGACAGGAAGTAGAGTGACATGAAGGACAGGAAGTAGGGTGACATGAAGGACAGGAAATAGAGTGACATGAAGGACAGGAAGTAGAGTGACATGAAGGACAGGAAGTAGGATGACATGAAGGACAGGAAATAGAGTGACACGAAAGACAGGAAATAGAGTGACATGAAAGACAGGAAGTAGAGTGACATAAAAGGCAGGAAGTAGAGTGACATGAAAGACAGGAAGTAGGGTGACATGAAGGACAGGAAGTAGGGTGACATGAAGGACAGGAAGTAGAGTGACATGAAGGGCAGGAAGTAGGGTGACATGAAGGGTAAGTAGTTGACAGGAAGTACAATGATGAAGGACAGGAAGTACAATGATGAAGGGCAGGAAGCAAGGTGACATGAAGGACAGGAAGTAGAGGAACATGAAGGGAAGGAAGTGGAGTGACATGAAGGATAAGTAGTTTGACAAGACGGTTACAGTGACATGAAAGACAGGAAGTAGAGGGACATGAAGGACAGGAAGTAAAATGATAAAGGACAGGAAGTAAGGTGACAAGGATAAGTAGAAATGAAGAAGTAAAGTGATATGAGGGGCAGGAAGTAAGGTGACATGAGGATAAGGTTAACATGAAGGACAGGAGATAGAGGTCAGACAGGAAGTTGAAGTAACTGCATCTCATTTACCTTCCACAGTGCACCACAACTCCAATCAGGTCGTACATTCTGTCAGGGTTATCAGCATCGTCAGACTAGAACAACAGAGAAGAAACTCTTTTACAACATTTTTTTAAACCAACAACTCAAGGAAACAAGACTACACATAGATCACACCCGCTGGCCGACCCTCTACCAGACTACCACATAGATCACACCCACTAGCCGACCCCCTACCAGACTACCACATAGATCACACCCGCTGGCCGACCCTTTACCAGACTACCACATAGATCACGCACACTGGCCGACCCTTTACCAGACTGTACCACATAGATCACACCCGCTAGCCGACCCTCTACATTTATTTTGAAAAATATTTTGTTTTTGTTCCAGTTGCTACTTTCTCTACATTATAGTCGAGTGGTGGAGGACAACACGTCAAAGCTTCAGGATCCCCAGACACTTTTCTAACTCATTTATTGGTTGTACACTGCACATATCAGCACATGCAATGTTGCTACTGTTGGCTGTTGCCATGCTCCTTTGAGCTTGGCAACAGTTGCACAGGACAACTACCAACTAAACAGCAGATGTTTTGTAAGAGGATCTGCTACAGCCTCCTTTGGACTTGTAATAGTTTCCTAGGACCGGAGCGAGAACTCCACCAACCAAACATCAGAACCGAGAAAGAGTCGTTTGCTCTGCTTATAATAATGCGGCACGCACTGGTTTGATTGGATTGCATCATCAACGAGCCAACTGGCTGACCTTTACCGACCACTTTATTCTGCAATCGGGAAACAGATTAGTCGGATGTGCACTGGAACATTTGGAGTCCTGTGGGACTAAATGAAAGACCTATATAGTACGTAAGCTATGGGGAAGAGATAGCAACACTCAGAGATCTTGAAGATCATTACAAGTTTTTCCCCCCATACTTTCAATGGGTTTTTCCCCAGTCAATTTACTACTGCAGCGAAGGATTCAAGGCAATCAGCGGAGTCATGCTGAAGAAGCTGATGGTGTGAGTTTTAGCTGAGATACAAGATACGAGCTTTTTCCCTTCCTTCTTTTAATTTTTTTATCATGTCATTTTGAAATAAAAAAATGTCAAAACTAATCCAGGGAGTCTTATCACACCCCCCAATAATCACTATAACTAGACTAACGAGTATATATGTCATTCTGTTAATAAATTAGCACCGTCTCGAGACAGGATGTCATCCTAAGCCCTGTCTTGTCACAAACCTGACAGCACAATGGCTGCATGCGCACATCAAAACTGGATGATCAACCAGTGCAGGCTGCAACATACTTACCGTGTTGAAGAGCTTGAGTTCCCAAGGAAAGACAACCCGGTAGGAGAGTTTGGTGTAGCGTTGATTGTGTTCCATGTACTTAAACCTCTTGAGGTGGAAGGCCAAGATCTGCGGCAGCTTCTTGATCCGAAGTCTCTTCACTGCTTCTTGTTTGCTGCAACATTCCTCACAGTAATACTTGTACTCTGTAGAGAGGGTCTCTGACGACGAGAACTCCCTAAAACAAACAATGTGATGGTCACATGAAGGTGGATATAGATACATGTGGTCATGATGGGCACTATATAGGGAGAATGGGGATATGATAACCAATCATGAATAATTCATAAAGGTATTCCATCATGAATAATTTGATAAGTACACTGTATGAAGTATATATAATATCCTCACTGCCCCTCTAATTGTAACCAGTCTGAATTGCCCCTCCAGCTGTTACCTGCCAAATTTTAGCTGGGGCTTTTTTCCTTTCTTGTGCAAATACAACAAGCTACTGTAGTTTGGTTGAACTCCATTGAAGCAAGCAAAGAAAAACTACATCGGACTAGGTCTAGAGTAAAACTTACAACAAAGAAATCCATCCTGGAGCACCTCTTTTCTTGAAGCAAAGGGATTCGGAGTGTTTGCGGGTAAGCAAGCGTAGGTGCATATGTAGCTTCACTTTTCCTGTGCAGGTTTCTTCAGTAGAACAGCTTCTAGAAAATGGAACCAGCCAGAAAGAAACTAACAAAGACGGCAGTCGTAATTGTCGGCATTAAAAAAAAAAATTTTTTTTAAGGGGGGCTCAAGGGATTCAACCATATTTAAAAACGATGTGGTTATGACTGTGGAGCTCCGTAGATTCTTCACACTTTACCTGATATATACCTCAAAAGATAGATCTCTGTGTGCTCTCTTTTGATACTAAAAGATGTTGCATATCTTAACTATGCTCAAGTTAACTGCAGCCAAAAAGTGTGGTAGCTCAGAATCTTGAAGGCCTGAATTAGCTACAAGTGTAACTCCTGATTTGAAAGTGCTAGACAGTTGATATTGGTGTCTGCGACTAGAGGAAGCTCTTCTCTAATGGATGAGTATCTTCAGTGAGTGAGTGGTCATGCATGTGGGGTCGGAAAAAATTCTCGCATCAGAAGATTTTTTCCAACCCCGCGCACATTGTCGCAACACATGGCAGTCAGCTCCGTTTTTAGATCGTTCCAGAATGTACCAGCTCATTAGCACCAAGTGCTATATTTAAAAAAAAACAGCTCGCATAGCATAGCTCATTTCCAAACAGCAGTCAGAAGATCACTATGTCCAGGATCAGCGAAAGACAAGCGAAGAGAAGAGCCAAGATTAAAGAAGACCAGGGCCTGACTGGGGGAATAAAAACACCAGGCAAGACTAGAAGGCCACGCCCACCAACCATATATGTCTGTGTAGGAATATAACTACACAAGACTAGAAGGCCACGCCCACCAACAATATATGTCTATGTAGGAATATAACTACACAAGACTAGAATGCCATGCCCAACAACCATATATGTCTATGTAGGAATATAACTACACAAGACTAGAATGCCATGCCCACCAACCATATATGTCTGTGTAGGTAATATAAGGTCAAGGTTGCTGGTATCTCAGAGAGACAGTGGCAAGGTCAAGGTTGCTGGTATCTCAGGAGAGACAGTGGCAAGGTCAAGGTTGCTGGTATCTCGGGAGAGACAGTGGCAAGGTCAAGGTTGCTGGTATCTCAGGTGAGACAGTAGCATGGTCAAGGTTGCTGGTATCTCAGGAGAGACAGTGGCAAGGTCAAGGTTGCTGGTATCTCAGGTGAGACTGGCAAGGTCAAGGTTGCTGGTACCTCAGGAGAGACAGTGGCAAGGTCAAGGTTGCTGGTATCTCAGGTGAGACAGTGGCAAGGTCAAGGTTGCTGGTATCTCAGGAGAGACAGTGGCAAGGTAAAGGTTGCTGGTACCTCAGGAGAGACAGTGGCAAGGTCAAGGTTGCTGGTATCTCAGGAGAGACAGTGGCAAGGTCAAGGTTGCTGGTATCTCAGGTGAGACTGGCAAGGTCAAGGTTGCTGGTACCTCAGGTGAGACAGTGGCAAGGTCAAGGTTGCTGGTATCTCAGGTGAGACAGTGGCAAGGTCAAGGTTGCTGGTATCTCAGGAGAGACAGTGGCAAGGTCAAGGTTGCTGGTACCTCAGGTGAGACAGTGGCAAGGTCAAGGTTGCTGGTATCTCAGGAGAGACAGTGGCAAGGTCAAGGTTGCTGGTACCTCAGGTGGGACAGTGGCAAGGTCAAGGTTGCTGGTATCTCAGGAGAGACAGTGGCAAGGTCAAGGTTGCTGGTACCTCAGGTGAGACAGTGGCAAGGTCAAGGTTGCTGGTATCTCAGGAGAGACAGTGGCAAGCTCAAGGTTGCTGGTATCTCAGGAGAGACAGTGGCAAGGTCAAGGTTGCTGGTACCTCAGGTGAGACAGTGGCAAGGTCAAAATTTGTCTTTAGGACAATGGGTGGCAGTTTCCTATGAAAAAAAACTACCCGGCCTGTATTGGCAAGGATGTTGAAGTCAACATAACTGGCAGCGTTTGGAAGTGGCCAACATGTGAAGACAATAAAGTGGATGACATTCTTGGTGTCACCACCAGTTGCTGCTGGACCCTGAGGACAACCTACTGAAAAATGTATGATTTGTTATTATTCTTATCACTGAAACTTTTATAATCTTTAAAGTCTCTAAAACCTTCAACTTGATGGGTTTGCAGTAGATGGTTTGCAGTAGATGAATAGGCCAAAATTCACATGTGTGTCCATCACAGATTTTCTGTACGTCAACAATTAGACATTCTAGGGAACACACAAGAGCATGAGGCTACACTTGGTTACCAAACATTCCTTCTATGCACCAGAAATAACTTGGGTAAAACCCAGGCAATTAGCACTAGTAACTTCACAGACCTTTGACAAACATTTCTGCCCCATTTTCTCCAATTTCTCTCTGTGCATGTCCATCACAGTCCCTTTATCAGGTCCCCTGCCCTCCCAGGAAATTGGAAGTTATTAATAAGCCTTAGCTAAGGCTTTTACAATCCCATAGAGATTACTGCTTGTTTCCAATACATGTATATATAATATAGAGGGAGCAAATGTTCCTTGAAATCTACGTCCATGGAATTACCATATATAATATTCAAGAATAAAATGTTTTATTTATATTTATTGGATTGACCTTGACAAAGAAAACATGACTGTACCCATGTAGACCACACCAGCTAATGACTCTTTACCATTTAAAATTAGTCGTCCATATGAGTGAGGTGATAACTGTCTGTCTTTGTGTGTCTATCCCCCCACATGACTGCCCCCACTAAACATGACCCAGTAATGTGCATCCAGTGTGTTCTGGAATATTGCATAACACAGGGATGCACTCTGGCTTCAAGTACTTGTCCAGAAAACCTGTGTTGAACTTGAATCTCAGTGGACCACTGAGAAGAGGAAGCTTTATTTAAAGTGTGGCTCAAGATAACAGCCCTCAATTAAAAACTGCAATATATAGGCAGGTTGGATTTCTAGAAAAGTTGACCATCTGACACATACTGGACAAACACCACACTGGGTTGAGGCTGGTTGAAGTAGGTTGATAATAGCTCTATGGGGACAAACACTGGACCAACAACACACTGGGTTCAAGCAGGTTGAAGTACGTCAATAGCTCTATGAGGGCACTGGACCAACACCGCACTGGATTGAGGCAGGTTGAAGTAGGTTGACTATAGTTCTATGGGGATACACACTGGACCAACATCACACTGGGTTAAGCAGGTTGAAGTACGTTGACAATAGCTCTATGAGGGCATGCACTGGACCAACACCACACTGGGTTGAGGTAAGCTTGGCTCTGTGGGGACACACACTGGACCAACACCACACTGGGTTGAGGCAAGCTTGGCTCTGTGGGGACACACACTGGACCAACACCACACTGGGTTGAGGTAAGCTTGATTCTGTGGGGACACACACTGGACCAACACCACACTGGGTTGAGGTAAGCTTGGCTCTGTGGGGACACACACTGGACCAACATCACACTGGGTTGAGGTAAGCTTGGCTCTGTGTGGACGCACACTGGACCAACACCACACTGGGTTGAGGTAAGCTTGGCTCTGTGGGGACACACACTGGACCAACACCACACTGGGTTGAGGTAAGCTTGGCTCTGTGGGGACGCACACTGGACCAACACCACACTGGGTTGAGGTAAGCTTGGCTCTGTGGGGACACACACTGGACCAACACCACACTGGGTTGAGGTAAGCTTGGCTCTGTGGGGACACACACTGGACCAACACCACACTGGGTTGAGGTAAGCTTGGCTCTGTGGGGACACACACTGGACCAACACCACACTGGGTTGAGGTAAGCTTGGCTCTGTGGGGACACACACTGGACCAACACCACACTGGGTTGAGGTAAGCTTGGCTCTGTGGGGACACACACTGGACCAACACCACACTGGGTTGAGGTAAGCTTGGCTCTGTGGGGACGCACACTGGACCAACACCACACTGGGTTGAGGTAAGCTTGGCTCTGTGGGGACGCACACTGGACCAACACCACACTGGGTTGAGGTAAGCTTGGCTCTGTGGGGACACACACTGGACCAACACCACACTGGGTTGAGGTAAGCTTGGCTCTGTGGGGACACACACTGGACCAACACCACACTGGGTTGAGGTAAGCTTGGCTCTGTGGGGACACACACTGGTCCAACACAACACTGGGTTGAGGTAAGCTTGGCTCTGTGGGGACACACACTGGACCAACACAACACTGGGTTGAGGTAAGCTTGGCTCTGTGGGGACACACACTGGACCAACACCACACTGGGTTGAGGTAAACTTGGCTCTGTGGGGACGCACACTGGACCAACACCACACTGGGTTGAGGTAAGCTTGGCTCTGTGGGGACGCACACTGGACCAACACCACACTGGGTTGAGGTAAGCTTGGCTCTGTGGGAACACACACTGGTCTAACACAACACTGGGTTGAGGTAAGCTTGGCTCTGTGGGGAGGCACACTGGACCAACACCACACTGGGTTGAGGTAAGTTTGGCTCTGTGGGGACACACACTGGACCAACACCACACTGGGTTGAGGTAAGCTTGGCTCTGTGGGGACACACACTGGACCAACACAACACTGGGTTGAGGTAAGCTTGGCTCTGTGGGGACACACACTGGACCAACACCACACTGGGTTGAGGTAAGCTTGGCTCTGTGGGGACGCACACTGGACCAACACCACACTGGGTTGAGGTAAGCTTGGCTCTGTGGGGACACACACTGGACCAACACCACACTGGGTTGAGGTAAGCTTGGCTCTGTGGGGACACACACTGGACCAACACACTGGACCAACACCACACTGGGTTGAGGTAAGCTTGGCTCTGTGGGGACACACACTGGTCCAACACAACACTGGGTTGAGGTAAGCTTGGCTCTGTGGGGAGGCACACTGGACCAACACCACACTGGGTTGAGGTAAGCTTGGCTCTGTGGGGACACACACTGGACCAACACCACACTGGGTTGAGGTAAGCTTGGCTATGTGGGGACACACACTGGACCAACACCACACTGGGTTGAGGTAAGCTTGGCTCTGTGGGGACACACACTGGACCAACACCACACTGGGTTGAGGTAAGCTTGGCTCTGTGGGGACACACACTGGACCAACACCACACTGGGTTGAGGTAAGCTTGGCTCTGTGGGGACACACACTGGACCAACACCACACTGGGTTGAGGTAAGCTTGGCTCTGTGGGGACACACACTGGTCCAACACAACACTGGGTTGAGGTAAGCTTGGCTCTGTGGGGAGGCACACTGGACCAACACCACACTGGGTTGAGGTAAGCTTGGCTCTGTGGGGACACACACTGGACCAACACCACACTGGGTTGAGGTAAGCTTGGCTCTGTGGGGACACACACTGGACCAACACCACACTGGGTTGAGGTAAGCTTGGCTCTGTGGGGACACACACTGGTCCAACACAACACTGGGTTGAGGTAAGCTTGGCTCTGTGGGGAGGCACACTGGACCAACACCACACTGGGTTGAGGTAAGCTTGGCTCTGTGGGGACACACACTGGACCAAGATGACAGCCAGGTTGTCAAAAGCTATAGTAACAACAAGAACATTACTTGAGGCAGAAAGTGAGAGATGTGTTCTGCTCTACGTCAACTGAGAGGTCCAGGAAGTCTTCTTCCTTACTCCTCACAGTCTCACAGCACAAACATTTGGTCTCGTTCACCAGAGTTCCCTGGAAGATGTCATGGATCCACGTTGGACCAGGTGGAAGTCCCAGAGACTTTTGGTGGTCTGAGAGTCAGAGAGCATAAAATTAATACCAACCAACCAACCAACAAAACAAGTGAAGCATATAAAGGATTAAGAGAAAGAATGATCAAGGCACCTTGTAAGATGTCGGCAATGGTGTTGAGGAGATAGTTGAGGAACTCATGTGCATCTTGTTGTTGCATGTTGTTGAAGACAGCTGTAGTGATAACATGGATGCATGGACTCTATGCATAGTAAAGCCAAAGTACACACTGCAGCCATATCCTCCAACATGTGCATTAAACTGATGACACTGGTTCTGAAAGCAATTGGAATGTAGATCGACCCTTGCAATGTGCCAACCTGTTACAGCTAGCTCTCGTGTCGGCATCATCACAAAGGTCACATGACACCACAGGAAGTAATGAGCAAGAAATTGGTGCCACAAGCTCCCTTCTCTCTCCACTTATATCAGATTCTGATTCACACTATAAGCACACGGAGTATTGACACTATTCACACATATATGATAATTGTAGACTTTCAACCAACTTCTTTTATTTGTTGCCAGGCAAGTGTGAATCTAATTAGCAGGTCAAAGATTACCATTCTCCTTCTTCACTTTGGAGATGAACCTTCTGGGATGGATCACGCCATACTTTCTCCTGTAGGTATGGATCTGCACAAACAGGTCCTTTAGAGCTGAGAGCAGCGATTCATTATCTGCTGTGTCTGTAGCTTTGGAAGTCGGAGAGGTCAACTCTTCTTGTAGCACTTTTTCTCGAAAAGGTTTACAGAAGTAGAGAGCTTGCAACACAGAATTGGCATAGCAGGTATTCCCAAACTGTTGGAAAGTAGTTGTAGTATAATATTTAGATAGGGAAGGGGGTGGACAAAGTCTTGGGATGATAAGGGACTATTCTAGTATGGCACATCATGGGATGAGGACTATTCTATGATGGGGACTCTTCTATGATGGGGACTATTCTATGATGGGGACTACTCTATGATGGGGACTACTCTATGATGAGGACTACTCTATGATGGGGACTACTCTATGATGAGGACTACTCTATGATGGGGACTACTCTATGATGAGGACTACTCTATGATGAGGACTACTCTATGATGGGGACTACTCTATGATGGGGACTACTCTATGATGAGGACTACTCTATGATGGGGACTACTCTATGATGAGGACTACTCTATGATGGGGACTACTCTATGATGGGGACTACTCTATGATGAGGACTACTCTATGATGGGGACTACTCTATGATGGGGAATACTCTATGATGAGGACTACTCTATGATGGGGAATACTCTATGATGGGGACTACTCTATGATGAGGACTACTCTATGATGGGGACTACTCTATGATGGGGACTACTCTATGATGAGGACTACTCTATGATGGGGACTACTCTATGATGGGGACTACTCTATGATGGGGACTACTCTATGATGGGGACTACTCTATGATGGGGACTACTCTATGATGAGGACTACTCTATGATGGGGACTACTCTATGATGGGGACTACTCTATGATGGGGACTACTCTATGATGAGGACTACTCTATGATGGGGAATACTCTATGATGGGGACTACTCTATGATGAGGACTACTCTATGATGGGGACTACTCTATGATGAGGACTACTCTATGATGAGGACTACTCTATGATGAGGACTACTCTATGATGAGGACTACTCTATGATGGGGACTACTCTATGATGGGGACTACTCTATGATGGGGACTACTCTATGATGAGGACTACTCTATGATGAGGACTACTCTATGATGGGGACTACTCTATGATGGGGACTACTCTATGATGGGGACTACTCTATGATGGGGACTACTCTATGATGGGGACTACTCTATGATGGGGACTACTCTATGATGGGGACTACTCTATGATGAGGACTACTCTATGATGAGGACTACTCTATGATGGGGACTACTCTATGATGGGGACTACTCTATGATGAGGACTACTCTATGATGGGGACTACTCTATGATGAGGACTACTCTATGATGGGGACTACTCTATGATGGGGACTACTCTATGATGGGGACTACTCTATGATGGGGACTACTCTATGATGGGGACTACTCTATGATGAGGACTACTCTATGATGAGGACTACTCTATGATGGGGACTACTCTATGATGAGGACTACTCTATGATGAGGACTACTCTATGATGGGGACTACTCTATGATGAGGACTACTCTATGATGAGGACTACTCTATGATGAGGACTACTCTATGATGGGGACTACTCTATGATGGGGACTACTCTATGATGGGGACTACTCTATGATGAGGACTACTCTATGATGAGGACTACTCTATGATGGGGACTACTCTATGATGGGGACTACTCTATGATGGGGACTACTCTATGATGGGGACTACTCTATGATGGGGACTACTCTATGATGAGGACTACTCTATGATGGGGACTACTCTATGATGAGGACTACTCTATGATGAGGACTACTCTATGATGAGGACTACTCTATGATGAGGACTACTCTATGATGAGGACTACTCTATGATGAGGACTACTCTATGATGAGGACTACTCTATGATGGGGACTACTCTATGATGGGGACTACTCTATGATGGGGACTACTCTATGATGGGGACTACTCTATGATGAGGACTACTCTATGATGAGGACTACTCTATGATGAGGACTACTCTATGATGGGGACTACTCTATGATGGGGACTACTCTATGATGGGGACTACTCTATGATGAGGACTACTCTATGATGAGGACTACTCTATGATGGGGACTACTCTATGATGGGGACTACTCTATGATGGGGACTACTCTATGATGAGGACTACTCTATGATGAGGACTACTCTATGATGGGGACTACTCTATGATGGGGACTACTCTATGATGGGGACTACTCTATGATGGGGACTACTCTATGATGGGGACTACTCTATGATGAGGACTACTCTATGATGAGGACTACTCTATGATGAGGACTACTCTATGATGAGGACTACTCTATGATGGGGACTACTCTATGATGGGGACTACTCTATGATGGGGACTACTCTATGATGAGGACTACTCTATGATGGGGACTACTCTATGATGAGGACTACTCTATGATGAGGACTACTCTATGATGGGGACTACTCTATGATGGGGACTACTCTATGATGGGGACTACTCTATGATGAGGACTACTCTATGATGGGGACTACTCTATGATGGGGACTACTCTATGATGGGGACTACTCTATGATGAGGACTACTCTATGATGGGGACTACTCTATGATGAGGACTACTCTATGATGGGGACTACTCTATGATGGGGACTACTCTATGATGAGGACTACTCTATGATGAGGACTACTCTATGATGGGGACTACTCTATGATGGGGACTACTCTATGATGGGGACTACTCTATGATGAGGACTACTCTATGATGAGGACTACTCTATGATGGGGACTACTCTATGATGAGGACTACTCTATGATGGGGACTACTCTATGATGAGGACTACTCTATGATGAGGACTACTCTATGATGAGGACTACTCTATGATGGGGACTACTCTGTGATGAGGACTACTCTATGATGGGGACTACTCTATGATGGGGACTACTCTATGATGAGGACTACTCTATGATGAGGACTACTCTATGATGGGGACTACTCTATGATGAGGACTACTCTATGATGGGGACTACTCTATGATGAGGACTACTCTATGATGAGGACTACTCTATGATGAGGACTACTCTATGATGGGGACTACTCTATGATGGGGACTACTCTATGATGAGGACTACTCTATGATGGGGACTACTCTATGATGAGGACTACTCTATGATGGGGACTACTCTATGATGAGGACTACTCTATGATGAGGACTACTCTATGATGAGGACTACTCTATGATGAGGACTACTCTATGATGGGGACTACTCTATGATGGGGACTACTCTATGATGAGGACTACTCTATGATGGGGACTACTCTATGATGGGGACTACTCTATGATGAGGACTACTCTATGATGAGGACTACTCTATGATGGGGACTACTCTATGATGGGGACTACTCTATGATGGGGACTACTCTATGATGAGGACTACTCTATGATGAGGACTACTCTATGATGGGGACTACTCTATGATGGGGACTACTCTATGATGGGGACTACTCTATGATGAGGACTACTCTATGATGAGGACTACTCTATGATAGGACTACTCTATGATGGGGACTACTCTATGATGGGGACTACTCTATGATGAGGACTACTCTATGATGGGGACTACTCTATGATGAGGACTACTCTATGATGAGGACTACTCTATGATGGGGACTACTCTATGATGAGGACTACTCTATGATGGGGACTACTCTATGATGGGGACTACTCTATGATGGGGACTACTCTATGATGAGGACTACTCTATGATGGGGACTACTCTATGATGGGGACTACTCTATGATGGGGACTACTCTATGATGAGGACTACTCTATGATGAGGACTACTCTATGATGGGGACTACTCTATGATGGGGACTACTCTATGATGAGGACTACTCTATGATGAGGACTACTCTATGATGAGGACTACTCTATGATGAGGACTACTCTATGATGGGGACTACTCTTGATGAGGACTACTCTATGATGGGGACTACTCTATGATGGGGACTACTCTATGATGGGGACTACTCTATGATGAGGACTACTCTATGATGGGGACTACTCTATGATGAGGACTACTCTATGATGGGGACTACTCTATGATGGGGACTACTCTATGATGAGGACTACTCTATGATGAGGACTACTCTATGATGGGGACTACTCTATGATGGGGACTACTCTATGATGGGGACTACTCTATGATGAGGACTACTCTATGATGGGGACTACTCTATGATGAGGACTACTCTATGATGAGGACTACTCTATGATGGGGACTACTCTATGATGAGGACTACTCTATGATGAGGACTACTCTATGATGGGGACTACTCTATGATGGGGACTACTCTATGATGGGGACTACTCTATGATGGGGACTACTCTATGATGAGGACTACTCTATGATGGGGACTACTCTATGATGAGGACTACTCTATGATGAGGACTACTCTATGATGAGGACTACTCTATGATGAGGACTACTCTATGATGGGGACTACTCTATGATGAGGACTACTCTATGATGAGGACTACTCTATGATGGGGACTACTCTGTGATGGGGACTACTCTATGATGAGGACTACTCTATGATGGGGACTACTCTATGATGAGGACTACTCTATGATGGGGACTACTCTATGATGAGGACTACTCTATGATGAGGACTACTCTATGATGGGGACTACTCTATGATGGGGACTACTCTATGATGGGGACTACTCTATGATGGGGACTACTCTATGATGAGGACTACTCTATGATGGGGACTACTCTATGATGAGGACTACTCTATGATGGGGACTACTCTATGATGGGGACTACTCTATGATGAGGACTACTCTATGATGAGGACTACTCTATGATGAGGACTACTCTATGATGAGGACTACTCTATGATGAGGACTACTCTATGATGAGGACTACTCTATGATGGGGACTACTCTATGATGGGGACTACTCTATGATGGGGACTACTCTATGATGGGGACTACTCTATGATGGGGACTACTCTATGATGAGGACTACTCTATGATGAGGACTACTCTATGATGAGGACTACTCTATGATGGGGACTACTCTATGATGAGGACTACTCTATGATGGGGACTACTCTATGATGAGGACTACTCTATGATGGGGACTACTCTATGATGAGGACTACTCTATGATGGGGACTACTCTATGATGAGGACTACTCTATGATGAGGACTACTCTATGATGAGGACTACTCTATGATGGGGACTACTCTATGATGGGGACTACTCTATGATGGGGACTACTCTATGATGGGGACTACTCTATGATGGGGACTACTCTATGATGAGGACTACTCTATGATGAGGACTACTCTATGATGAGGACTACTCTATGATGAGGACTACTCTATGATGAGGACTACTCTATGATGAGGACTACTCTATGATGAGGACTACTCTATGATGAGGACTACTCTATGATGGGGACTACTCTATGATGAGGACTACTCTATGATGGGGACTACTCTATGATGGGGACTACTCTATGATGAGGACTACTCTATGATGAGGACTACTCTATGATGGGGACTACTCTATGATGAGGACTACTCTATGATGGGGACTACTCTATGATGGGGACTACTCTATGATGGGGACTACTCTATGATGAGGACTACTCTATGATGAGGACTACTCTATGATGGGGACTACTCTATGATGGGGACTACTCTATGATGGGGACTACTCTATGATGAGGACTACTCTATGATGAGGACTACTCTATGACTATGATGGACTACTCTATGATGAGGACTACTCTATGATGGGGACTACTCTATGATGGGGACTACTCTATGATGGGGACTACTCTATGATGGGGACTACTCTATGATGAGGACTACTCTATGATGAGGACTACTCTATGATGGGACTACTCTATGATGGGGACTACTCTATGATGAGGACTACTCTATGATGAGGACTACTCTATGATGAGGACTACTCTATGATGAGGACTACTCTATGATGAGGACTACTCTATGATGGGGACTACTCTATGATGAGGACTACTCTATGATGGGGACTACTCTATGATGAGGACTACTCTATGATGGGGACTACTCTATGATGAGGACTACTCTATGATGAGGACTACTCTATGATGGGACTACTCTATGATGAGGACTACTCTATGATGAGGACTACTCTATGATGAGGACTACTCTATGATGAGGACTACTCTATGATGAGGACTACTCTATGATGGGGACTACTCTATGATGAGGACTACTCTATGATGAGGACTACTCTATGATGAGGACTACTCTATGATGAGGACTACTCTATGATGGGGACTACTCTATGATGAGGACTACTCTATGATGAGGACTACTCTATGATGAGGACTACTCTATGATGAGGACTACTCTATGATGAGGACTACTCTATGATGGGGACTACTCTATGATGAGGACTACTCTATGATGAGGACTACTCTATGATGAGGGACTACTCTATGATGGGGACTACTCTATGATGAGGACTACTCTATGATGAGGACTACTCTATGATGGGGACTACTCTATGATGAGGACTACTCTATGATGGGGACTACTCTATGATGAGGACTACTCTATGATGGGGACTACTCTATGATGGGGACTACTCTATGATGAGGACTACTCTATGATGAGGACTACTCTATGATGGGGACTACTCTATGATGGGGACTACTCTATGATGGGGACTACTCTATGATGAGGACTACTCTATGATGGGGACTACTCTATGATGAGGACTACTCTATGATGAGGACTACTCTATGATGGGGACTACTCTATGATGAGGACTACTCTATGATGGGGACTACTCTATGATGGGGACTACTCTATGATGAGGACTACTCTATGATGGGGACTACTCTATGATGGGGACTACTCTATGATGAGGACTACTCTATGATGGGGACTACTCTATGATGAGGACTACTCTATGATGGGGACTACTCTATGATGAGGACTACTCTATGATGGGGACTACTCTATGATGAGGACTACTCTATGATGGGGACTACTCTATGATGGGGACTACTCTATGATGGGGACTACTCTATGATGGGGACTACTCTATGATGGGACTACTCTATGATGAGGACTACTCTATGATGGGGACTACTCTATGATGAGGACTACTCTATGATGGGGACTACTCTATGATGAGGACTACTCTATGATGAGGGACTACTCTATGATGAGGACTACTCTATGATGAGGACTACTCTATGATGGGGACTACTCTATGATGGGGACTACTCTATGATGAGGACTACTCTATGATGGGGACTACTCTATGATGAGGACTACTCT